>JAREIK010008729.1:0-48025 GCA_029783825.1 Sapria himalayana | reverse complement strand
CATATTAGATGCATATGTACTTGATTAACCTAATTGTACAAGCCGGGATGAAGGTGTGTGCCCTCGCTTTAGAAAACAAATATAACTCACTAAAATATATTTCGCACGTCATATAAACAAGATGAGTTCGATAATCACTGTTTGTTTGCGAATCTCAAGAAGAAAAATTCAATTAAATGTGTGACGCCCATTAAAATTACACTTATCTGATATTGAAGTTATGTGTTGGATAGAACACATGATATCCGATTACGCCAATAGTAAGATTGACGAACTTATTATTGACGACACTGACGGGACTATAGAAATTTCATTTATGAAATTCCTAAAAATTTGTATATTATATACACAAATGTGTTCGTCAATTTATACTCTCACGACTTATATTACACTCAGGTAACATATGCAATATTAGTAACATATTTAAGAAGTATCAAGATGACCCAACACTCTTAGCGATATAATTATAGATGATAAAAACCAAATACTTAAAGTATTAGTCTACCATTTTATCCCTTTATTGTCTTGTTGCTGTATTGACCCTAGGATTAAAGTAAAAGAGGTAAAAAAATATTTTGACTTGTATTCCTCGTGCATGACCCTTGAAGACCCACCTGAAAGATTCATCCACGAGAAGTGATTGAGCTGTTTACATAGTACGATAATAAGTATAGTAATAGTAGTAGTGAGGCTCTGAGTATGAACATGAATACCATATTCGGAGATGAGTTTTTCATTCAATTAATGAGGAAAATGACAATGTGAACCATCGAATAAGAGCAAGCTATTTCGACACTTAAATACATATTACTACTCAATCATATCATATCATGATACTAAGAATTTTGATATATTATAGTTTCGAGACACGAGATCATACCAGTCTACCTTTCTCGTAATATCTAAGATGACACTAGAACTACTAACTCATCCAGTATCGAGCATAACATCGGAGTCTATTTTTTCTATTGCAGTAAATATAATTTCGGATAGGAGATTGAGATTATATCCAGATATTGTTGAGACTTTAGCATGTATGAAGGATTCAGAGAATTCAAGCTTGAGTAAACAAGATTATCCTGGGACTGCAACAAAAACGGAAGAGTTAATTGCTGATGATGATACATGTGATACTGATATTGATGATGATATAATAATTGATGACGTTGACGATTGACAATTAATTACTTTGACGGTTGAAGATTGTTGGATTGTGACAATTATGTCCCATATTTAATTTTAATTTACTCATTTATATTTTATTTATGTTTTTTTAATTTTTATTTGTAATATTACTTTAAGTCTTGAGTTTATGCATTTGTGAATTGATGCATTTGATGCTTGATACTTGAATATTAATTTTTTATGAATTATCATTTTGCATTGGTTTTTAATTTTTATTAATTCATACACTTACACTAATACACATTTAGTTTTATTTATGTTGATTATCTTTATTATAATAAATAAACTTAATGTTTTATTAATTTAAAAAAATAAAAATTTAAAATTTAATTATTTATTTATAGTTAACAATTAACATTAACTAATTACTAAAAAGAATAAAAACAACTTTTAAAGTATTAAAAAAATATAAATATAATTAAATACTAATCTAAATAAAAATTTATTAAATATTAAAAACTAACTGGTACGAGCCCGACCTGGCACATTTTCTTAACATGTCGAGCCAGGCTCGACACGATGGCCCGGTTATGCCACCTAAAATTGAGCCAAGCTAGCCTGGACCGACCCGTTTGAATCCTCTAACCATCACACCACAGACACATTGCTCTGACCCTTTACACACTGTCGATGCAGTGGTCATCAATGCACAACAACTATAAACAGTAATCATGCACAATAATTGTGCAAGATTTCTCTTCCAGAAGGTGTGTGCACTATGCCGGTGTAGTACACATATTTCTCTTACAATAATAGTAATCCTTCAATATCATTTTGTTACCATGTATAAACTCAAGAATATAGAAAATTAATAAATATACTCAATAATCAAATACATACATATATTTCGAATATATAATAGGCATCTCTTATTGGAGCAGCCTACACATTAAATGTTCTCATCAACATAACAAAAAAACAAACACAAAAACTAAAAAAAATTACGCACACATATATCGATTTATTTTTTAGAGATTAGTTGTTTATACTATTTTCATTATCATTGTAATATGATATTGAAGCTTAGGCAACAAATAATATCGTTGTCTCATCACATTGTTGGAGACAACCATCTACATCACGATGTCACTGCATTAGCATGACCACCCATAGCAACACATGACTATGACAATTGCACAAGTAATGCAATTTTAATGTAAATGTGAATCATCATTAAATGAATGTTTTGATAATAATTGACATGAAAACATAATCATATTAAATGTGAATCAACACAAGACTATGCCAATTAGCATGGCCACCATGCAATTTTCAATATAAATGTGAATCATCATCTAAATACAACAACTACCCGAAGAAAGAAATGAGTATTCATCTTATGTTTTACTATGAGGATTCCTAGCGAGTATAGTGAGAATCCTTTCCTAGTGTAAATACTCTAGATTATATGATAAAACAAGTCATGAAGTTTGACAAACTTTCAAACTTGAAGATTTCGGCTGATTTACTATTAATCAAGGGATACACAGCTCGCCTGATTATATGAGAAATTTGAAAGGAGCATAATGATGTCAAAATTAAAAACATCTAATTTTCATTAGATGAAATTATTTTTTAGGTTTACGAGATTATCAAGATAATTCAATAGTTTTGCAGACCCAAGGTTAAGAGATTAGGAACACTCATGCCTTGTGTACCAATTTGCATTCTAACATTGTAAATATTGCACATCAACCCACACAAAATCCCTACGTAAAGATTGTGTACCAATTTGCACAAAATTATAAGTGCACTATGCACTATGCACTTCACCACAAACTCAACCCTAAGCTTACTCTGATACCATATAGAAACTCATTCATGCAAAAAATAATGTAACACATGGATCATAAAACTTATACAAGCATTTCTCGTATATTACAAGTAAATCCTAATTATAGCATCTCATAAGATGAGTCCTCTAATCAATATAATAATAAAACAAAAAATATAATAATTATAGTGAAATTATAAATTTTAAAAACTACAATAAAATATATATTATTTTAATTTATCATTTTTTAAGAAAGACATAATATGAATATTTTTTTTTCTTCAAATTGTGATTAATAATCTATTCTCTTTAATTATGTTTGATTCTCAATAATTCAATATTATAATTTTAGTTTATTATATAAAATATATTTTTGTATAAAATCCTGATTAATTATCAATAACATCCGATCTAGAAAACAAAAAAATTACGAAAATATTATACTGATTGATTGACAACTATAAAAATTTGCAAGTATACTTACACAATACATATTTTTTTTTGTTTTACATTTATTTTATATAGTAGAGTTATAGAGAAATCAGATTTTTTTCCTCAACTCTTATATTTATAAATTCTAATAAGTAATAAATATATTCTATTTATTTTAATAAAAAATTAATATTTTAGTTATTTTAATTTATATAATAATAACTAAACTAAAATATCCAAAAATAATTTGCCTCCGAGTCCTAATCTTGAATCTCTCCAAACACAAAAAATTTAAACTTAATAAAAAACGTAAACATAATTAAAAACACCTAATATTAGACCCACTTTAACATAATATAGTTCACTCTCATCTCTATAAAAACATATTAATGGATCCACTTTAACAAATTTAAATAAATATATATAATATAGAAGCCAAAAAATTTTATGAATATTATACACACACACACACACACACACACACACACACACACACAATTAGAGATGAAATTAGATAACTAAAAAGACATGAAATAATTTATAAAAAAAATATGATTTATTAGATGTAAGGTAGCTAACAAGTAAGACGAAATAATCCTTTAGCTTATGATGGACCAATGACAAAATAAAAAATCAAAAAATTCAATCAAGTATTAAATTTATTTATCAGTCATGTTGTGAGCAAGATGTACTTTAGTATTAAATCAACATCCAAACTGGAATAATTTGACAAGTGGCATGTATCTATTACAGAGCATGACAAAGAATCAAAGCTAAACTAATTTGAAAAGTAGCATGCTCTTATTGGTGAGAATGACAATATATTTTCTGCCTTCTTTTATGCTCTTCATATAAAGAATTTTTTTTAATAATTAGTGGCTTTTTATTTTCATTCAAGCCTATAAATAGAGCACCTTTGTATAAAATAAAATCAGATTTTAGAATACAAATACATTCCATTTAAAAGGTTCTTTCACTTTATTCTTAAAATTACTAGTTTAGTAAATTTAATTTTATTAATATATTTGATTAATTTTCAAGACTAATAGAAAATTTTAACATTAATTAAACTCATACCTTTTTATATCCAAGTATTTACTTTATTAAGCAAGGGGGTTGGAACAACAAAGTACTTAATCAAACTACAAATTGAGTCTTGGGAAATAGGTTCAAGCATATTTGTGTGAATGCATCATTGTTAGATTGAGATCGTATCAGTTTGGTATCAGAGCAAAACTTGGGATTTGGTTCTCCTATTTCAATTCCTTCTTATCTCATCTATTTTTCATCTATATTAAAAAAAATATTCAAAACAAATGAAATAATATATATATATATATATATGTATGTATGTATAAGTATGTATGTATATATATTTCAGCATTCTTGCTTAGAAAACATTTTGATTTGTTCTCTAGCTTTAATTTCCAATTTCTTGATGTTTATAAGTTTGTGTATTTTAAAGCTACAACTTATTTTAATTGATTGATTAAATTTGTGGTGATTGAAACTTACTATTTTATTTAATTTAAAAAAAATTTATGTTCTATCCTTTCAATTTGTTGAGAATAAACACGTGAGGTAGAAAATTATTTCTTTATTTTAACCATGGCTCAAAAATCATGTGCTGAATATGCAATGTCTGAGAAAGAATTGATTGTTGAGATTGATGAGTTGCATTCTCAGCAACAAGGGGAGGAGTCACGCAACCATAAGAGGGAAAGAGAGCATGGAGAGTCTAATCACACTCAATACAGGGGTAAAAATTAAGGTTAATACTAATTTAGAGTTATATCAAACTTACCATACTTTCTTTCAAAGGTATGAGTGACCCTAAAGCTTATCATGAGTGAGAAAGTAAAGTTAAGATGGTATTTGAAAATCATAACTATAGTGAAGAGAAAAAGGTTAAACATATTATTGAATTCACTAAGTATGCTTCTATTTGGTGGGATCAATGAGTGAGAGGTAAGAGACAAAATAATGAGAATGAAATTAAAACCTAAGGTGAGCTTAAAAGAAGTATGAGAAGCAATATATTCCTTCTCATTACTATCAGGAATTGTATAATAAGCTACAAAGCTTAGTGCAAGGCTCTAGAAGTGTGAAATTGTATTATCAAAAGATAGAGATAATCATTATTAAGGCTAATGTTGAGGAGGATAGTAGGGTCAATATGGCACATTTCTTGCATGATTTAAAAAAAACTGCTAATATTAATAAATTACATCAGTATGTAAATATTGAGGATATGCTACATATGACAATCAAGATTAAGAATCAATTGAAGTAAAAGAGCAAGAACCCTATTCCTACATCAGATTGGAGGTCCAAGTGAAAGAAAAAATCAATCTCATTAGAAGGACAAAAATGTTTCAAAAAAAATTAAGGGTAATACTAACTCCAAGAAAAATACACAAAGTGAGTCCAAACAAAAGATGATTCAATGTTTCAAATGCCTAGGATATGAATATATCTTTTTTCAATTTCCAAATAAGTACATCATGACAATCAAGAATGATAAAATTATTTATGCTAGTGGTGATGAAAATGGCAAAAGAGAGTAATTCTGATGAAATGCCTGAACATGAGAATTATTTCTCACAAGAAATCATACAAGAACAACCACATGTTGATATCTATATTACTATTCAAGCTCTTAATATTCAGCATGGGGATGATGAGATTCAAAGAGAAAATATTTTTCACACTAGATATTTAGTGCATGACAAAATTTGTTGTGTGATCATAAATGGAGCAAGTTGCAATAATATAGTTTATGCATACTAGTGTAAAGAATAATGCTTCCTACTATTGAGTAAGACCTTATACTTTGCAATGAAATTTAATATTGAGCGATAAACAAGTTATTGTATGATTATCATAGAATTAAAAAAAAATATATAAAATATCATCATCTTATTCCTAGAATAGATGATATACTTGACGAATTGCATGGGCCAATCATATTTATTAAGATAGATTTTAAGAGGCTATCATCAAATATGTAAGAAAAGAGGTAATAAATAAAAAATTGCATTTAAAACAAAATTTGACTTATATCAATGGTTAATCATGCACTTTTGCTTAACAAATATACATAGCATATTTATGAGACTTATAAACCATATTTTATGTGCTTTCATTAGAAAATTAATTGTTGTATACTTTGTTGATATCTTCATATATAGTTGTTCCTATGAGGAACATCTTGAGCATATTTGTTTGGTTTTGATTTCTTTGATAGATGAATCTTTAAATGTTAACATTAAGAAGTGTGATTTTTACATAGATAGACTTGTATTTTTGGTTTTGTTATTAGTGCAAAAAGTATCCAAGTTGATGAAGCAAAAGTGAAAGCAGTCAAAGAATTGCTTACACCCAAAAATGTGAGTTATGAGCATAGGTTTCATGATCTTGCAAGCTTCTATCATTGATTTGTCAAGCACTTTAACACCATTGTTGCACCATTTAATGAGTTAGTCAAGAAAGATATAAAGTTGAATGGGTAAAATCTCTAGAACAACATTCAATATGCTCAAGGACAAACTAACTTTTTTTCTCTCTTTCGACTTTTCAAAAAACATTGAAATTGATTGTGATGTTTCTGGTATAAGTAATGGAGATGTTCTAATGCAAGATGAGAAGCCAATAGTCTACTTTAGTGAGAAGCTTAATAGTGCAAGTATAACATTTCCAAGTTATAATAAAGAAATCTATGCACTTGTAAGAACAATAGATATTTGGCTGTATTACTTATTGCCTAAAGAGTTTGTGATTCATGATGATCATAAATCTTTGAAGCATTTAATGGGACAAAACATACTAAATAAACTCCTCGCAAAATGAAACGAATTTATTGCAGCATTTCCTTATATCATAAAGTACAAGCAAAGGAATAGATAATGTTGTAATTAATGGACTCTCAAGAAGGTACAGTTTGTTTGTTTCCTTAGAAGCAAAATTGCTAGGTTTTATTCATATTAAGAAGTTGTATGCAAATGATAGTGATTTTGAAACTGTTTATAATGCATGTGAAAAAGGTGCCCTGGATAAATATTATAGATATGATGATTTTCTTTTTAGGAAAAAACAAGTATGTATTTCTACTTGTTCTCTGCATGAGCTACTTGTGTGAGAGGCACATGATGATGAATTGATTAGAGGTGTTAAACAAGTCATATCATGTTAGTATGACCTATTTTTGCAAGGCACAACATTGAAACCGTGTCATGCCAGACTCGGCAAGGTGTGATTCCCTTGTCGTGCCAGACACGGCAGGGTATGATTCCCTTTTCTTGCTAGACAAGTCAAAGTATGGTGTAATTATTACTTTCAATATTTCTGATTTGTCTCCTTTTAATTTTGATGAAGGTCTTGATTCGATGATAAATATATTTAAGGAACGAGAGAATGATGCAGTTAAGGCACCAAGCAAGATAATGACAGATCCTTTAGCTTATAATAGAGCAATAACAAGATCTAAGACCAAAAATTCAATAAAACATTAAATTTATTTATGGGTCATATTGTGAGCAAGATGTACCTTAGCTACAAGAAATCAATTGATCTTGAGTTTGAAGATTCAAGAATAATTTTATGTATTTTTTATAAAGAAAATCTCGATCATAAAAATGTCAACATCCAAACTGAAATAATTTAACAAGTGTCATACAAATATTGGAGAGCATGACAAAGCATCCAAACATAACTAATTTGACAAGTGGCATTCTCTTATTTGAGAGAGTGACAATGCATACTCTTTCTTCTTTTATGCTCTTTCAATAAAGAATATTCTTGATAGAATTATTAATTTTTTGTGTTATTTCAAGACTAGAAATAATGCTCCATTGTGTAAAACAAAATTAGACTTTGGAATGCGAATTGGTCCCTTTTGAAATATTCTTTTACTTTGTTTTTGAAGTTAAACCAGTTTGGTAAGTTTAGTTTCAATAGCATGTTTGATTAATCATTAAGACTTATAAAAAGTTTTAAGATTAATTAAACTCATATCTTTTTATATCTAAGTACTTGTTTTGTTAAGCAGGGTATTGGATCCACAAAACATTTGATCAAAATACAAGTTGATCCTTGGGCGACAATTTCAAGCATATTGATTCGAGTACTTCTTTGTTAGGTTGAGATCAAATTTTTAAATCATAGACAAACTCAACTTAAACATGATATTATTGAAAATAAATCTTCTTCTAATTAGTGATCTCCTTCATTTATAACTATGAGTTTGCAAGATAATATATAGATTAAATGATTATTAGTACGAGTCTTCCACTTAGAATTATAAAAGATTCTAGACTAGTATATTATATGAAAAATATATTCATTGATAAATATAAAATATTAGTACGAGTCTTCCAATTAGTACATTACATAAAATATTCCACTTAGAATTAATATACAACCTTTAGGTCAACGTGTATCATTGATAATATAAAATATTTTAAATTTGATTAATTCTTAATAATTCAGGATGATAGAAAACATAGTTCAATAATTTCAGTGAAGTCTGATGTATGAACTAATATGTTAATTCGAACTGGAAACTAAATAAAAAAATATTAAATTTTTATAAGATATTATATTATTATTATAATATCAACATTATTGATTATATGATGAGCATCTTTAAAAAGTATAAAATATAAAATAAAATATATAATATTATATTTAATAATACTATAAATAATAATATCACAATACATCAATTCATAAAAAATCATCAAAGATAATCTCCTACTTTTGATATTTCATATAAAATTTATGTGTCATATCATAAATTTAATAGTACAAACCAACTTAAAATTAGTTTCTCACTCATTAAAATTTATTAGGAATTCAATAAAATTTATTAAAATGTCTAATAAACTACGATAATTTTACAATTTATATAATTTAATAGGTCTCAAAAAAAATTTTAATTTGATGTTAAATAATATTGGGTTTCAACATACTAAATATTGAATTCATATATATTACTTACCAACAAAATATATCCGAATTCATTAATAATAAAACTAGTAAAGTCATCAAAAATAAATTTGATTGTGATGTATGATTTTTATTTTTAAAATTTTTAATAATTTTTTATGATACAAAAAATATGTTCATTTGTATATATTCTCATATCTTATATTACACCTAAGTACATATGTAATATGAATAGTATGTTTGAAAAAATATATAGATTATTCATATTTTAGAGGTGGTTACCAAAATGAAAAAAGAAATTATTTAAAATTTAATCAATTATTTTGAAATTTTATTATTTAGTTGTCTATATAAATTTTATAGTTAAGATTGAATATGTTGAAAATATTATAAAATTTATATGTAACTGTATAAATCAATTATAATAACCAAAGAATTAAATTTATGAATAATTACGAAACTTAAATAAATATTGCGAATAAAAAATTGGGATAATAAACTTTATTGATGATGTTGAAGATAATATAAAAGTTGCAAACAAAAATATGATTGTGATAGCAATCCTGAGTACATAGACTAAAACCATATTCAGAAGATGATTTTTTATATAAGAATAAATGATGAGGTGAATTATCCAATAAATATGAACTATCAAAATATCTAGATATTAATTACTATTCATTTAGATGCGTTTAAACCATTACTAATACACTAGATCTCATAGCAATTATAAAGTTAAATATGCTTAGTTGTGATTACTACTGAGATGATTGACCAGTGTGAAAGATATCATATACATCCGTCCTAGGGTAGATAAGTGAGGATTGGAGGGAGAGTAAAAAAAATTTAAAAATTACTATTCATTCTTGCTCTTGACTATTATAAAAATTTTTGATATATTAAATTTGTAGAAATCTTATGAATCCATATTTTTAGTGCTAACAAAGATGATATATAATTTCTTGAACCTTTTGAAATCCATTATAGTGTTAAGTCTGATGTTTCTATTACAATGTATATAAGTATAGATGAGATGACAAGTGGGTTGTGCCAGCCTAGCATGCCCCACTTGCCACCTCTAGCTGGCACTGGCCGCAATTTAAATCGTTAAAATTAAATTTTCAAGATTTTTATTATAAATACAATTTTAATCATTATTTTTTTTATTTTTTTTATTTTTTTTATTATATTGCAAAGTTTTAAATTAAAAAATATCTTTAATTATTATTTAAACTAATTTTTTATTTTTCATTTTTTTAAATGAACAAGTACAACTTGTATATTTATACTAAAAAAATAATTATAATAAATATAAACTGTGTGTGTGTGCGTGTGTGCGTATTGTTACTACATATATACAATGGTATATTGCATATATGCAATACATATATACATGTATTACCTATAAACTTTATATATTAATTTGTGTATCCATAAATATATGAGGGTACGCACATCCCACAAGTTGTGGGATGTGGTTGAGGCCTATGGGCTATGGTGATAGAATGTTTGTGCAACACTTAAAATGGCCCAGGGCCCAATGAGCCAAGCTCACAAGCCATAATCATTGTGGCCATGTGATTGTGGTGTGGCCTATTATTGTGCACAGCCAATGGCTAGCCAAAGCTATCCACTCATATTTCAAGCCGGTGTGCCTATCATGTCGGGCATAACATGACCCATGCCTTGAGACAGAGGCATAATGATTTGGTCAAGCAACCAGCCTCGGCCTATTTCCCATGCATTCGAGACATGTTGGGCTCCGAATGTGATCGCAATAATCTATAAAATTTTCTATCTCCTATCTAAAAAGAATTCTCTCAGAAATTATCATTGTTCTTATGTTATGTGCATTATACTAAGTATCTCTTATATTTGTCTATTATAACTAGTACTCTTCATACCTCCAACGTAAGTTTGTTGTAAAGATAACACCTCCTCCTCACATACTATCGCACAGTCACATCGCACACTTAGCATTATTACACACCACACACTACACAATTACACCACTATTGCACATATAAAAGAAGATGACCACTATTGACATCACTATTGCAAACACTATACAACTATGAAATTGTTGCATAGTTACATTGCACACACTATTGCACAATTACACCATTGATGGATAGTTACACAATATTGTACACATTGCACAATACACATTGACACCACTATTGAATACACAGTCCACGCTAGTCACATGCAAGTTACATAAAACATTATAACCCACACACAACACAACACAACACACTATGCATTGATGCCTTACTTTGCTTCTTGTTGATGCTAACAATGGGTTTGCATCAAGCAATCCTCATCAACACAATTTATATGTCGACTTGTATCAAAATATTATTTTTACAGTACTAGGATTTTGGACACTCTTGTTACATGCTCTAATGCTATGATAAAGACTAAAACATAATTGAATTTTGTATGAAAATAAGATGTTTAAAAATAAAAAGATAAAATCAGTTCACTATAGAGAGTATTAACCAAAACAATGTTCAATGCCGGTAACAAAGACGATGACATTTGAATTAAATCAAATATCATCGTCCACAATAGCTACATTTTAATTAATTCAAATATCATCATTCATAACGGTAAAATTTGGCTAAATTAAATTCACGCGCTATGACTTTTTTTCCCCATTTTTTTCTTATCATGGTCTTAAAGGCATAAAAATGGTTGCTAAGAGTTAAAAGCCTCTTTTTTTATTCTATTAATAATTACTCAAAATAATACTATGTTAGCTAGGTATGTGCAGAAATTCTTGAAAACATTTGTTTACTTTTCAAGTAATTTTTTACTTATTTTATCATGCACTTCATTACAGTATATTGGGCTACTATGACTTTTGTAGATGGAACCCTTATAATGATACAACATTTAGCTTCCATTCTTTTATTTTAAGAGAATAACTAATTAAGAACATGTATTTTGAGGTATTTGTAAATAAAGACATAAAAATAACTTGACATTTGAATTAATTAAAATATCATGTGGACGACAGTATTTGAATTAATTAAAATGCCATCATAAATATGTAGAAATAAAACTTCTACTGCAAAAAATTAACACCCTTTATAATATCATTATCATACCATTTCATAGATAAATTAAAAAATCATGAAGAGTGTGCTGTAATCGAGTCTTATAAGGACAAAAAAAAATACATCTCATTTATCTTTTAGCTTAATGAAGGTGTTGAACACATGAAGGATGACCAAATCATTGATAATGAGAACACCTATATTCATATATTTGTACATATTTATTTATTAAACTTGATTTCTATTCTTACAAGAATGATGATTATGAACCAGTTATTTGCACAACTCACATGTGATGAGAGTTTTCCTCTCCCTAACATCCATCTCGTTATGCAACCATATTGATCTAGGAAGTCCACTTCTCATGCGTTACATTGAATCAAGTGGTATAATAGTCAAACCTCCAAAAAAAGTCACTCGTATTTATTTAAGATTGGATGAAAAAGATTTGCCCAAGTGTCATAGTAACAACGAGTAGTGTAGTAGTTTTTCACAAACAAACAAAAATCAATACAGCAATGCTGACATGCTGCTATCATATGACTACATGGGAACTCATATAAACAAGTGTCTTTCCACATTTGTACTTTTTTTCATAAAAGTTAAACCAATGAGTTCGACATCTCTTTGACTTGACAAGAAATAAGTCCTATACATGGTTGTAAAAAACTATTTCCATCAAACATGTCTTAACAACACTAGCTTAAATCAGCACATCAACATACGAAGTAAACTACTCAATAGATGTCAATCTATAAGCATCTAGTTCTCATCTTGCAACAAAATAACCATTAAGACAGAAGAATATCAACTATACTAATATAATTACTTGTAGGTTACAAGCTCATTTTAGCAAGTTAAATATCTCTGAAATGTTAATTTTCATTAACTCATATCTTCGACCTCCGTCCTGTGAATGAGCCCTTAACTGGAGTGGGATAACCTCTACTCTGCATACCGAATTCATCAAAATCTTGTCATTGAACCGGGTCATTAAATTGCTTGTAAAATAATGCATATAATTCTTATGATAACCAGATGGTACAGCCCAACCAAGATGAGAATCAGACATTATTTCCATGATACCTGAATATTGATCATATATAATGCAAATTTTCATCCGTTGAGTCACTGTATTTCTTATACATGCCAAAAAATATACCCAACTATCATTATTTTCACCTTTTGTAATTACATATACTATTGGAAACAACTGATTATTTCCATCACCCCATAGCAATCAATTACTACTCTTTATACTTCTCATATAAATGTGTGTCATCAATACTCATTACGAAATGACAATGTTCAAACCCTTCAATCGATGACTTGAATGACCATGACACACGTTAGAATATCTCAGTGTTAGGCATATTAATTTCAATTTTTTGTTAAATAACCATACATCCAAAATTTGCTTGTTCTATGGTTAAGAACAAATATGACAACTCAATATATAACTGAAAGAAATTACCAAATAACTATCTAATTATTTTATGCCTTCCTTCCAACACCTTTTTGTATGTTATTTAATATCTTCATTTTTCCATCACACTAGCTTAAATAACAATCGTAGATAATGTGAATTATGCTTATATTAATGTCCTTATATGACTAACAACCAATTTCAAGTCTAGTTGGTGATAGTCTCAATTCAAACAAGGATTGAAAAATATGTGACCCAATATATTTGTTGATAACAAATAACAAAATATCTTTCACAACTATTACACGAAGCTTCCATGAACAATGACGTTCTTCCACCTTCCTACATCTTAAAACAAATAATTTTTTTGAGGATGCAACAACGACATACTCTTGGTGTGCTGTAATTGAGTAAATCTTTGTAGTTTCTTGCAAATTAGATTTTAAATTAAAAACTTGACTAATAACAAAATATCCACTCGAATAACCGATAATACACTGCACCTATTGAATTCAACAACTTACAACAGCATTATCCAAGTTTTCAACATGTTGAAATTGGGATGTTGGTGATAAATAATAATTACAAATGATGACTCATCAAATATCTCATCATCTAGGTGATTTAATATATCATAAGAGAATACTTGTGTTAAGACATATATCTTTTGTTCAATCTCCAAAACTTGGTTAAAAGTTTGAAAAAAGGATGGATGTCCAAAACTTAGCATCTTCATCATACTCATCATTACATTCTTTATTTGTATTGTATTCATCATCTCCATTTGGTCCAATAACCAGTATTACACCGGTATTAGGACCAAAATTATAGTCAGACTGTGCAACATTATAATTCTCATAAACAAATATATCTACATGTCTACCCACAGATTAATTCATTTATGCCTTTACTCGAACAAATTCAATAAACAATTTAATTTTCTCAATAATTGTTATGTTAACCAGATTCTACATTTGGCACACACTACAGTCAGCCCATATTAAAAAATGTTGAAACTTATTTAAACTTCTAAGGGGATACTTACAGTTAAGTACTAATTTTAACCTTATTTATTAATGTTTGTCCTTGAGTATATCATAGCAATCAAATCTTCAAACATAAATTCAACCGGTATATTCATAGGCACAATAACAATTTTTCTCCCCTCATGTGTAATATTTATTTTTGTCCTCAATATTTATCCATTATAGTAGCATATCACGAGAATTATTGAAACAAACATATTTAACCTATACAAAATGATGCCGAATGAATTAAATAATATGAAATATCATTAACTTGATATCAAAAAATATGAGAAGTCATTATTCTTAACTTCGAGTCATTAATTTATAAGTCATCTTAAGGATGTAGTCTTCATAGTCCATGAAGCAAATATAATAACCCTAAGAAACCATGATATACTACATCAATTACTTTATCGCTCAAAAAAATTGAAGTTATTAATTAATTATTATAGTTAATCTTCTTTTCATTGCTTGATAAGACATTAACAAACAAATTCAAAGTCAATTTCATAAAGAGTCTGAAAATATATACATTCTAAATCCCATTAAGTATTAAAAAAACCATAATAATAATATCACTATTGATTATTAAACTAATTACTTCTTATCTTTTCTGTTGATAACTTTTTAAATTTTGATCCTCAATAGTGGTAGTCGCTATTCTATTTATTTTTTAATTTCCCTTTACTTGTATTTCAATCTATTAATTTGAGAATATTCATTATAAATATGATAAAAATACATGGAAATAGTTCATTTTTGTAAAAACTAATTATCTAAGTAATCTAACATTTATAATTAATTAAAATAGTATTTAAGTATTATCATACCTAAAACACAATTATGTATTTTTATAAATTTTTTTCAATTAAGTATTTTATATATTTTTTTTATTTATTAAAATCAGTCACACTAGGAAACATAAATACGAAATAAAAAAAATTACATGATCAAACATCACAAACATAACCAATCTTCATAAACGAGAAAAGTTCATAACATAGAAACCAAAAAGAAACACAAAATAAAATAAATCATCTCCTAACATTATTAATTTCAACCACCATTACTAACAAACACATGAAAATAATTAAATACAAGATATATTATTATTTGTTAGTTTCTTATTATTTCCATGTCTTTATTTACAAAAAGCTCAAAGTACATGTTTTAACAAAGTTATTCACTTAAAATAAAAGAATTAAAGCTAAGTACTATATCATTGTAATGGTTTCATCTACAAAAAGATTACCAGATTACCTTGCGGTAATGAAGTGCATAATGAATTAAGTAAAAAACTACCTAAAAAGTAAACATATTTTTTTAAAAATCTCTTCACATGCCTAGCTGACATGGTATCATTTTGAGTAATCATTAATAGAATTAAAAAAAACTTATCTAACTTTTAGTATCTCTTTTGTTGCCATTAGGACCATGCTAAAAAGAAAATGAGAAAAAAAAGATCTAGCGCACAAATTTAATTCCGCCAAATACTACCATTTTGGATGACGGCATTTGAATTAATTAAAATGCCACCATTGTGGACGATGACATTTGATTTAATTCAAATGTCGTCCTCGTTGTTAGCATTGCACACTACTTTGATCAATAATTTTTCCAGTAAATTGATTTTATCTTTTTTATTTTCAAACACCTTATTTCCATAAGAAACTCAACATAATCAACACCTCATCTCTAAAAAATTACAAAAATATAATAACCATCACACTCACATAAAATGAATGTCCAAATAAACTACACTAAAATTAAATAAAGTAAGAAATTCACATGTCAAGTACTCTGATACAAAAATAAACTAAACAAAAAGAATAAAACAAAATAAATATAATGATAACACTAACATATATAGAATCTGTATAAAAAAATTATCAGATAATTAAATTCTTTACAAGCCACCAATATCTAGCAAAAAATAAATAATGAGACTTTGTATTATGAAATCAACAATAAAATTAATAGAAAAAATTATTGATAGACATGGAAAATATATGAACTCACTCAACACAATAAGCTAGCTCAAACAATCAAGGAACCCCAATTCATATATAAATACATTAACTACCCATACTTAATCTGATGTGTGACATTTTAACATAGCCCCTCAAGCCCAAGACCAAGCATATAAAGCATTAAATTTACAAAACTCGTTCTAAAAATAGTTCATAAAGACAACAATACCATGTTAAAAATGAATAGTTATGTGCTCTTCAACTCAAAATAGCATCACTCATTTATTATGCACACTTCAACTAAAAGCTGCATATAAATTAACTATATTAATAATTAAAGTTGAACCTCAATATTATGTTTTTTGGAAAATTAGTTCTCAGCATGAACAAATATTAAAAAAAAATTATTTGAACTAGAAATTATCAACACATCAATACATAAATAATGATATTATTTACCTAAATAATTAACAAAATAACTTCTATGCCTATACCTTAGAAACAAAAAAAAATCAGGTATACACACTTCCAAAAAATAAAAGAGATATAATTAAAAAAATATATCAATATTGCTCTTAGAAACTATTTAACCCTTATAAGATTTTCTTCAATTGACAACTAGAAAATAATAAAAAAAATCATAGACACAAACTCAACTCTCTCAGATATTTTTTTTTTCTCAAAGAGATTACAAATCACACATGAACGATTGCATGGAAGGATAGCAACCAAACAAATACCATTTAATCACTCGAAAGAATGTATGGCCAAAGTCTACACCATATAATTGTGCATACTCTAATGAGAACCCTGCCAAAAACCACTTCAAACCAATGTATATTGCATATACCATGGATTGCTATCATGGTGGTATTTGTAAATGCGAGAGTATGATAAAAACAAGAGAAAGATAATATGAATGTGATAAATGTAGTAAAGACATTGAATGAGTAAAATACACCGACATCACCAATTTTCTAAAACAATGTATGTGTCCAAAAAATCATGTTGGGCTAGCATTGCACAAAATTTTGCAAGGTAATATTAGACATATTTTGCTCACACTAAAATAATCACAGATATATGAGAATACTAAGTAATAAAATGAACTATTACATTCCATATAACGATCTCATAGAAATTAATATTTCAAGTTCTAAATTATGTCAAAATACTCTATTGTTTTAGCTTATAATAGATAATTGATCCAATAGGTTATTAGATTAATTTATTTTATTATATGTGATCATTACTTTTATTCAACACTCATAAGCATTTGGTGTGTAAATTATTAATTCATGATTGAGAAAATATGTCAACTTTGAAATAGTTGATCATATTTCTCATACACATCACCTAATCACAGAATATAGTTCAAATAAATTTATTAAATCAGAATAAATTTATTATTCATGTTATAGGTACCTACAATCATCTATCATGATGAATACCTCAAGCACGTATGCTTATTTACCTATCATAATCCTTCTGAGAATTACACAATATCTTGGATACCCAAAGTAATTAACTAATACTTTGATCTTTTATCAGTCACATGTTACTGTCTATACAAAGAATGTTTCAAATTGTATAAAATTATTCTCAACAATCCATATACAAAGTTTCACGCACATGCACCCTTATTACGTATATTCTTTATAAAAAATACATAAAATTATTCTTGAATCTTCAACATCAAGATCAACTGATTTCTTGTAGCTAAGGTACATCTTGCTCACAATATGACCCATAAATAAATTTAATGTTTTATTGAATTTTTGGTCTTAGATCTTGTTATTGCTCTATTATAAGCTAAAGGATCTTTCATTATCTTGCTTGGTGCCTTAACTGCATCATTCTCTCGTTCCTTAAATATATTTATCATAAAATTATCCTCAAGAAGAGGTATTGCCTTGTCATAGAGAAAGTATGCGCTTGGTATTATTATATGAGTTTGACTTTTGGGTTCTAATCAAATAGTTATACCTATCAATGTAAATATCAATTTTACTTTTGCTGTGATCCTTATAATTGAATATACTACTCATAAGAGAATCATATGAAAGATTAACTATCTAATTATTACTCGACTAAATATATATAAAAATTAATATAGTTAGTTATTTCTAAGTTTTTTGTGGACCTATGGTAGATTCATGTTCACCTAAACATAAGTTTTTGTATACTAAGGTATATAAAGTAGTCTATTAGGTTTGTGATTTCTTTTAGTAATTAGAAGTATTCGTAGTTAGTCAGACATTTACAGGCATCAGCTTTTATCGAGAGGAGATTGAACACAAAGTTTTGTACTTTTTTTGGTGGTAATCTTGTCTTTTAGACAAGTAAAAGATAAATACTTATTCTTGAGATTTAATTTAAAAATAGAATTCATAGCAATGATGACCATTATTTGAGAAATAATCTGAATTTAACACTTATTTGACAAGATAAAATATTCATTTTTTTTTTTTTTTGTGATAGTCCGACAATGAAATATATGATCTCAAATTTAATATTTCATGAATTAACAAAACATATCGAGATTAACAATTTTTTTCTCAGTGAGAAGGTCCGAGATGAGACTATCACTATAATATATATTTAGACAATATGATAACAAAGTGACATCTTTAATATGATCTTGAAGATGTTTCATGTTATTTTTTTAAAGTTTGATGTTTTAAACTTGTACGTACCAACATGATTAGAGTATTGTAATTTTTTTTGTTTTTTATGTATGTTGATGGAAACACTCAATGTTTAAGATGATTGTCACATCAATTTATATGATGTTTATATTGTCACTTCAATTTAGCAACATGAGAGTCAACCGATATTGTGAACCATTATTTTTTGTGATAATCTAAAAATAAAATATTATATTATATGCTAATAGAGTATTAGAGTTTTTACATCAATCTATTTTTTTGTATTAAAATCAAGTATAATATTACGTAAATACTAAAAAAATTTCATCATACATTAGAAAGTGAGCTATTCATATAAATTAAGTATCTGTTTGAAATTCAAGTTTATTTACTCAATTTAAATAGTAATTCACTAGTTGGTCAAGTTGTCAATATAATTTATGTGAAATTGATATTTGGATTGTTAATCTTTACTACTTGTATAATCCGTATAGTTATTAAATACTCTATTGGACGAAAACAATCATCCAACGAGTCTTAGGGATTGTATCCCAAATTATAAAGTTTGACACTATAATAAAGTCATAACACTATCCTAATGGAAAAAGGCTCTGATAAACTTACAATTTGTTGATTGATAACATGGTAATATATAGCATATTATGATCAATGATGTGATAATATTCAAAATCTAAATATGATATTTTGAGCTTCAATGGATACTCTAAAAAGGTGTAATCAGCATTGCTAGTTGCATTTATAATTTTTATCAAATAAAATAAAACTCGTAATAATTTAAAAATAAAAAACTCAATCCTAAGACAATAAATACCCAATAAGCAAAATACTCGTAAAAGGAAATTGAGGTTTTTGGGGATGATTCTTAAAGGATGAGGAACCTATTTTATAGAAAATCAAATTAGGAAATCCCAAAGAGATTTTTGATGTGGGCTAGGTGAGCTTCACCTAATTTTTCCGTAATATTTATTTACTTGAAAATCACTTTTTTTACTTGTTAATACTTGTTTCATTGATGCTAAGTTACATGAAGTTATATACCATTCAAACTTATCAGTATTGATCAATTTGGTCAAAACATCTGTTATGTTTTTATTGGTATGAATCTTTTGCTTATCTATACTTTCTTATTCAATTTTCTCTCATAAAAATTATATTGTATCTTGATGTATTTTGTTTTTAAAGTGAAATATTGATTTTTTACTAAGTTTAGATCACTTTGACTATCACAAAATATAATAACTTTATTTTATTTGTGTTCAAGTTCTTCTAATAGTATCTGCAACCATATTATTTTTTTATTGGCTGTGTAGCTGTAACATATTTTACTTCTGTCGTAGAAGTATATAAAATAGTCTGTAACTTTGAAACTCAACTTACAGATCATCCAACAAGAGTAAAAATATAGTTTATGGTGACTTGTTATTATCAATATATCTAGTAAAATCTACATCAACATAACCGCTGACAATAAGGTCAGACATAACATAATGCATAACATAATGCAATATTTGAGATTTCTTTTTAGATATCTGAGGATTCTCTTCACATTATTTCAATGTTCTATGTTAGGATTTGCTATTAATCGATCAATCACTTTCACTGCTTGTGCAACGTATGCTCTTGTATAAATTATTGTGAATATTAAATTTTCTACTACTGATGCACATGGCACTCAAGATATCTTTCTCCCATCTTCTTCAGAGCTAGGACACATACTTGATGATAATTTAAAATTAACAAAAAGATGGGTAGAAACTGGCTTACTACCTTGCAACTTGAAGTGCTGTAAGATCTTGTTAAAATAATTTTATTGCAAAAGGCAAATCTTCCTGTTATTTCTATCTCAGTAAATTTGTATATCTAGAATTTTGTTTGTTAGTTTTAAGTCCTTCATATCGGACTTCTTTCCAATTGTGTCTTTAATTTTTGGATTATACATTTGCTTGAGCCTTCTATCAACATTTCATTCACGCATAATAATAAAATAATGAAATTATTATTTTCAAACTTCTTGTAGTACGTACAATGGTCTGAATTGAGTCTATTATGCCTAAGACTAATGATGAAGTAATTAAACTTCTTATATCAACATCTCAATGCTTGTTTTATATCGTATAGAGATTTGTTCAACTTATAATCTACTATGTTTTCTTATTAATTTTAACAAATTTTTTTGGTTAGAACATATAATTTTTGTTTAATTTTTCATGAAACAAAGAAATTTTAACATCCAACTGCTTCAAATATAAATCAAATATAGTATATAGAGTCATTACTACTCTAATTATTGTAAGATGAATTATCAGAGAAAAAATTTCATTAAAATCAATATTTTCTTTTTGGGCACATATCCTTACCATCAATTTTGCACGATATTATTCTACTTGATTATTGTTATATTGTTTTATCTTGTAAATTTATTTGTTATCAAAGATTTTTATTTCAAGTGGTTATAATATCAGTTTCTAAGTTATGTTCTTCTGTAGAGCTTGCTTTTGAAATATTGCACCTCGTAACATACTATGAGTGACAACTTAACGTCTTTCTATCATGAGTTGGCCGATTAATTTCTTGAGCCTCAGATTCGACTTTCTCTCATGCTTCATGCTCTGATTCTTTTCTCATTGATATTGGAATATCTTGTCTCTGATTATTTTCTACTTGTACAGTGAATACTTCTAAATTTTTTTTTAATTTACTATTATCATTAATTCTTTGATTTTCTATAAAAATTAAATCTATGTTGATAATTATCTTGTAGATAGTGGGCTCCCACAGGCGATACCCCTACACTTCTTCAACATAGCCTAAGAATATATATATTGGGAGTTTAGATCGAACTTTATTCTTCTTGAGTGTTGTACATCACATATGCAGGACAATCAAAAAAATAAAATAGAGTAATCTATTGACTCACTCGTCCACATCTTCATTAGTATCATATAACATGTAGTCCTAGCTACTTCTGCCCAAAAAAAGTTAGGTAGCCTTATAGTCCTCAACATTATTCTCATTTATTTTGTAAGAGTTCTGTTCAAATATTTTGCTACTCTATTTTATTGTGGTGTGTATGTGATTGTGAACTATTATTTGATATCTTCTTGCTTATAAAGATCAAAAAACTCACTATCTATATACTCGCTTCTATTATCTATTCGTAAATATTTAAATATTTTCTCAGATTTAAGTTTCATTCGTGCTTTAAAATAATTAAAAATTAAAAATATATCTGATTTTTTTTGATTGAATACACCAAACATCTCCTTGAGTATTCGTCAATGAAGGATATAAAATAATTTGCTCCTTGAGAATATTTTTATGTTTTAAAATTGATCTAATAAATGGCAATCTATTCTGCTTACCTATGACACGATGCTCACAAAAAACTAAATTTACTTATTTGAGTCCGGAAGTAGCCTTTGTTAGAGAAATTTCAAACCTTATTCTAATATGTGGTCTAGTTTGAGATTCATATCCTCATTAATTTTTCTTCTTTGCTAATGATCCAATACACGTATAAACCTTTCTATAATATTTTTCTTTTAAGTTTGAATAATTTGTTATGATCTTTTCTTTCTTTATTACTACAAATATATTTATCATAATTTTTATAGTCCTATCCTCAATAAGAATTTTACATCCAAGACTATTAATTTGTTTCAAAGATAATAAATTTTTCTTTAAGTCCATCACATGTCTAACCTCGTGAATGACATGAATCATACTATTAAATATTTTTATTTTGATAGTAATAATACTTCAATATTCAAAGCTTGATTATCTCTCATGTACACAGACTTTCCTGGAGATTAGTTTATATTTTTGAAACTAATCTCTATGAGATGCCATATGCCACGATGTTCCTGAGCTTAGCAACCATATATCACCAAATTACTTTATACTTTCAACTGTCGTTGTTATCTTACTAAATAAAATATTGTCATCATTATTGATACTTGTAATATTTCTTTAGTATTTGATAACTTATCATTTATATTTTTTTTCTTAAATCAAAATTTCTTTTGAAGTGTTATTTCTTGTTATAGTTATAATACTTAATATTTTTTTTACTTCTAGATTTTCATCTATCATAATATCTAACTCCTACTAGGTCATGCTCTATTGATTTCACTCATATCACTTTCATGGTATCTACTTGCTGTGTATTTGTATATTTATTTTTTTTTTATTTTTGCACTTGCTTTCTTCTTCTAAGAAGGTAAAGGTAATATTATTGAAGATAAAATTATCTATCAAAGTACCATTCGTCATATTGATAACGCGTTGATAATACAAATATTATAAACTCCGAAGTAAAACTTCAGTATGTTCAAATTCTTCTATTTTATAAATCAACATAGTAAGTTGATAAAATAGAGTATTCAGAGTGTTAATAATGTCAGTTATCATAATAGATTTCATCCTTTGCAGAGTATGAAGTATTCTTTTTAAGAAGATCTTGTTGTGAAGTGATTTTGTCTCGTATAATCTTGTGAGTGTTTCTCAAATTTTTTGTCGTAATTTTTTTTTGTCATACTAAACAATACTTCATCAGCAAGTGCCAAATGGAGATCAGTGACCGCATTATCATTTATTTCATTCTACTTATCTCTAGGAATTCTGGTTATTTTTTTCAAATGTATTTATGTAATTATCATTCCTCAAAATTATATTAATTTTATTTTTTCATGATGAAAAATTATATCTATTAAATTTTTTTATTATCATATTTTATTTTATGAGAATAGTAAATTGAGAATAATAATAATAATTGCCATATACCAAAAAAGTTATCAGGTAAGTGGAATGATGCAATATATTCTTAAAAATCACATACCTTGAGATTCTTGTCATTCTTTTAACATAAATTTTCTGGACATGTATTAACTATAAAAATTACTAACTAATCTCTATCTGATATCACTGTTATAAAATAAAAGTCGTAATAATTTAAAAAATAAAAAATTCAATTCTAAGACAATAAATACATAATAAACAAAATACATATACAAGGAAATTGAGGGTTTTGGGGATTATTCTCTAATAAGGGGGAATTTTCTTTTATAGAAAAAAAAATCTGGAAATCCCAAATGAATTTCTAATGTGGGCTAGATGAGTTCCACCTATTCCTTTTGTAACACTATTATTAATCGATAACATGACAATATGTACCGTATTATGATCAATGTCATGAAAATTTTCAACATCTGAATATGATAATTTGAACTTCAATGGATACTATGAAAAGGTGGAATCAGTATTGCCAGTTCCAATTACAATTTTGATAAGAGTTCATGAATATATTTGCAAGTAATCCAAATCACAGTGGACAAGACGATGTTCACTGCCATTCAATTCAGATAAAAATGCAATCTGTTCTCATGTGTTATTTCATTATCAGGTAGACAGCTTGCTGAAAGTCTCCTCAATTCTGAGAATAGTATAGTTGATGATGTTCATGTACTTTGCAAATTAAAAATTTAAAAATTTTCTGCTGCGATTTAGCTGCAACTAAACCTCAATAGAGTAGCTGCTATCTTCTTGCCAAGAATTTAAGCTTGATTTGTTAGTGCAGAGCTCATCCCCAGAAAGTGATGTTTTAGTTGTTTAAATGGTACCACACGAAATACATATGGATGATTCAGTTTTGGCAGTTTCATCATCATTTTACAGACAATGTCCATCAGAGAACACTGGCGTGAAGTCCTGATAAAATGCATCTGATGGCATCGGCACATTACGCCTCTGTGAAGAACAGGGATTGCTCCTACTTCTTCTAGTGGAAAGATTGGCAGAATATGGGTGAGGTTGATTCATCCGCCCTAATAAGATCTATCTGCACACTTTCAGGAAGGCTCTGGCTGACACTTAAGAGCTAATTGAGGAGACTCCACTTGCAATCACTTCTCCCTGCCTAGGGAAATTATCCTGACCTGAAAACAAGCTGCTGCTGCTGCATTACCAGCATGTTGATGTTCAGATTTCTAAGTTGTTTTGATGGTGCAGGAGGGGCAGGTGGTGACTGAGAGATAACAGTGCCATCATTTGAGTGTTCTAGAAAGTCATTATCTCTTGCTGATGTGGATCGTCTCCTGCTATAAGTTGTACGTGTGCCTTTACTTAATCACCAAAGTCAATGAAAAATTCTGCCAAAGAAACCTTATCAGTCCTACATCTCCAAAGAGAAGATCTATTTTCTAAAAGTGTTTTTATAGCATCCATAGAATATTAGCGGGAAGAGAATTCCAAAAAGGCAGATCCCTAATTGAAATGCTCAAATCTCTTCATTGGCAAAAGAGGTGTCAAACAGGCCGTGCCGGGCCAGCCCTGCATGGTTTTAGCCGGCCTGAGCGTGCTACCTTGCTGGGACAGACATTGTTCTGTGGAGGTCAGCCCGGCATGGGCGCGCGGCACGAATCTGCCTGGTTTGGCTAGGTTTGGTTTGGTTTGGGGTCGGGCCAAAAACCTAGAGGTGTCAAACGGGCCGGGTTGGGCCGGCCCGCCTCGTTTTTTGGAGCACGAGCATGCTTTCGTGCCGGGCACGACATGGTTTAAAAAAAGCCGAGCCCGGCATTGCTCGAAGGCACGACAGGCAGTGCCGTGCCGTGCCGGGCCCGCTCGGGCCAGGCCTGGCCAGTAGTCTACTTTAGTGCCCAGTCCTTGAGCATAATGGATGATTGGTGCATAATTCGGCATGTCATTTTAGGTGCCCAGTCCCAAACGAACTCTTACATGTTAAAAGTCCCATAAAATATTTGCACTGTGTCATTTCTTGTTCATTATCCCCAATATTTTTTGTGTTATTATATTAAAATGAATCCAAACTACAGAAATCCTCCTAGTTTTTTATTTTTTAGAAGTTTGGGTTGAGACGAATGGAGAAACTAAAGTTTCAGCAACCTCAGACCTATGTGTAATATTTTCATTTTCTAAATTTAAATATGTTTTAGTTGTATTTGTCATTTTTTATGATTTTTATTTTTCTTAATTTTGGTCTAGAGAGAGAAACTAGAGAGAGTTAAAAAAACCATAAAATAAATTACCCGGTAAAACCAGTGAGGTCGGTCACGTGCACGGTGCACCACAGTCAAGCTCTAATGTTCAAAACTTAAGTCGAGATTCACGAAAATCCAAGCCGAATGCCAAAATCACGAGGCCTGAGAGAGAGAAGCAAGATTTTTGAGAGAGAAATAGAATGATTTGAGAGAATTTATGTTTTTGAAAAGCATAAATGTTAAGGGGAGGGGGGTATAATTTATAGATTAAAGATATTAATTTTTTATAAAAAAAGATATTTTTTTTTATTTTTTTGAATTCTTATTAATTTTTTAGGGGGCAGAATCATGAGGACCGTTGTATTCTGCCGCCTAGCCGTTGGAGGCGAATCCAACGGCTAAAAATATATATTTTTATTATTTTTTATTTTTTTTCTCGTTGGGGGAATAGGCGATCTAGATCGGTTCGGGGCTTCGGGCCTCGTGGAAGTGGGACCGAGGGTCGGTTCCAATCAGACCCGACCCGTGGTCTTTTTTGCGGGAGGGTCTTGATGTGGGTCTTTCGAGGGGTAGCTTGTGCCCTGTAGGCAGTATGCTCGACCACTCGAGTGACACCGGCACGGGACGAACCCGTGCCGGTGTGCCGTGCCACGGGCCAAACCGTGCCGGGTCAGGCATGGCACGGGCCAGGCACGACATGGCACAGCACGGCTCGTGCCTAACCCGGGCCCGAGCAGGGTTTTTTCTCGTGCCGGGCCGGGCAGGCCCGGCCCGATTGACACATCTACAAAAACCCTAATTTTAAAAAAATTAGGGTTTCGGCAGCGTGCCAGCTCGTCACCGCGAATCTTCTTAACTTTCGGAGCTCGGTGAGCCTTGTCCGTCGGGCTCAGCTTCTGCCGCTGGGGTGGTTTCTCAGCTCGTACTAATGTACCGTACCAACAGGCCACAGTACTGGGCTAGGCATGACCACAGTACCGGGCTAGGCATGACCACATTACTGTACCAACGTGCCGGGCTAGGCATGGTACGAGGTACGGTTGGCTTCGGCACGACACGGCACGACACGGCACATCCCAAGCACGAGCATGGGAAATTCCCATGCCGTGCCGGCCCAGGCACGTCCGAACCATGTCGTGTCTTATGGCGGGCTGGGCTGGGCCGCCGGGCCATGTTGACACATCTAATTGGCAAATTTAGTTTCCTCTTCACCATTATATTCTTCTAGAGCTTCGACTAAATCTTTCTCTACTTCTTCTCTTTATGAATTTTTTTCATTTTCTTCCATGTCATTAAGGTGGGTTTCTGGTTCATAGTGTCTAATGTATTAACATTTGAAAATATAACTTCAATTTCATTGTTATGGTCAACATTAATTTATTGGCAATCTTCAAATGTTGATCTTGCACAAGGGCAGTTCCAAAATTGACTTGACATATGAAATGAATAATATTATCCATAAAAAAGTCTAAATATCTAAGCACAATAGTTTCCATGCCTTGTTTCTATATATCTATCTAATTATCTATCTATCTATCTGTCTATTTGCCTGTCTATCTATCTATCTAACTATTATCTATCAATCAATCAATCAACCTATCTATATATCTATTAATCTATATGTCTATCTATCTATCAATCATACTATCAATCAATCAATCTATTATTCTATCAATCTATCTATCTATGTATTTTTATCTATCTATCTACATATCTATATGTCTATCTATATATATCTCTATATGACTATTTATCTATATATATCTCTATATGTTTATCTAGTTTTTTATTAAATATATCTATCTAGAATAATTATGATATGTAGATAATTATCTACATATCTACATTATATGACACACATATCTATATGTCTATCTATATATATATTTCAATTTTTATTCTGAGCTAATCCATCTATGTTACTTGTTTTTAATATATTTAATAGGGAAGCAAGCTAATATTGAGATATATTTTCACTTTTTTTTAGAATACCTGACAATAGTCTTAATAAATGTTATAAATTTCTCCGTATGATAATCATTTATACCATATAGAGAGAATTCGAACATCTTAATAATTAGTAAATCACATTCTAAATTTAACATCAACAAAAATAATATAGATTTTACTAGAATGTTAAGAATCACAATTTGCTTGTCATACAACTTGCTAGACTTGTCGGCTGGTCTTCAATGAATGATATAATCAGCCCAAATATATTATTTATTTTGTCATCATTGTATGATGAATTGTGAACTATTATTCTTGTTATCTCACAAATACAAAAAGTAACACAACCTTTGACATTGATATTTGTATTAATGTAATTTGTATTAATATTATATGAGATTGCTCTATCTTTTATATATATTATTCAATCTAATTTAGAACAGTAATTAGTTTTTCTACCACATGAGGTGTGTTGATATGATATATTTTTTTAATAAGTTAAAGTTCAACATTCATCAAACTGATCTCAAGTTCAAAATTAGGATTTTTTTCATTGCTGAAAATAACTTTAGTGGAGTTTCATCAAAAAATGTTGATTGATAATTACGAACAAAGATTTGGAAAATAATATTCCTTTGTCCGTATTGGATATTTCTATCTCAAATTAAAATTAGGATTTCAAATTAGGAACTCTTGAAAAATACAAAATCAGCCTAAGAAATTATTATTTTACCATGAGGTTGTTATTTTTGTTAGAAAGGAATAGTAGAATTAGGGTTCTGCTAAAATTTATAATTGGTTATAAAAAATAGGTATCCCTCTTGCCGGGCGAGGGGGTTTCTTTATCCTTATTGTTACCGACATTCCTGTCGCATGCAATGGGCACGCAATAAAGATTATGTTCTTCAATCTAAAGAGGCAAAATGCAATAGGATAAATAGTTGATACTGACAAGCATGTGATGTGCAAAAAGCAAAAAGGAGAAGCGTGCATAAATTCTTCAATCTAAAGAGGCATTCCTAGGGTGCTTGCCAAATCTTATTAAAAGTCGCATGCAATGGGCATGCAATAGAGATCATGATCAAATAGAGCACAAAAAAAAACATAATTTTTGTTGTTGTTAAATGTCGTATACAATGAGTGTGCAAAAGTGGGGGGGTGGCAAATGGGTACGCCCTCTCTCTAGGGTTCATGCTCCTCACACACGCACACACACACACACACACACACACACTCCTATGGTCAATTTTTTCCAAGGCATGACTAATAGCATAATTCATATAAGATTTTAACACAATAAAATTATAACTAACACTTAAGTAAGATATATAAATATGACTTAATTATATTTAAAACACAACTTGATTCAACTTAATACAACTTAATTATAACAACATATATTACATAAAATTATATAATGGGCAAATTGATTGTGATAATTTACAAGTTGAGTGCTCATATCAAAATATAAAATAAAAGGTAAAGTAAAGTTTATTAAAAACATTTGAAAAACAAATTCAATTTTCGCGTATGTTATAAATTTTTTGTTTGCACAAATTTTAGCAATGCCATACTTGTATCTGTTTTTGGGAAGGGGCAAAAAGAGTTGAAAATAATTATTGAAGAAAGATCATGTTCCAGCAAACAGAAATAGATTTTGATGGCGTAGCCGACTTTCATTGTCTAATGAAATTCTTAAATATCAAGACTTTACTTGGGCACCAAAGAATCAATAATAGTAATATGGAAGAAATGACATTTAGAAGTATAACAACATTCATAGAAGACCCATACGCAAATTTCATGGTGAAAATTGATCGTCTGCGCTAATGTATTCTTTTGGGGCAATGGTCCTCTAGATAAGGAGGAAGTTGATGTTGGTAGAAATGTTGAATTAAAGAGTGGATAATATATATAAGGATATGAATGCGAGTGAGCTGTTGGAATACATATGTACAATCATACACCAAGCAATGATGGGCAAAATTGTATGGTTGTACCTTGTTATTTTTTTTAATTAATTGATGTTCTATTTAGTACGAGTAATTTTATATTTATTTTTTATTATAGAATTGATCATCACCTTCTCAACCTCGAGGCTTGATCACAATTCCAGTCAGGGAATCTTATCCCATTGGGAGAGTAAAAAGAGAAGGTCTGTCATGCTTTCTATGAGTATTTAATAAAATATGATTGCATGTTATTTATTTGATAATTATTCTTTCACAATTCTTTGAAATTGAAAGCCAAATTTTAATTAAAAATCATTTGAAATATATAATGGGAAGAAATAACAATATATTACAATTTAAATAATTTGAAATAATGATATAAAACTTTTGATATTATTAGATTAATACTCATAATTTCTATGTAATTATGAAAAATTGAATAAAAAATGTGGAAATAAAAATAAATAGGTGCACCTAATCTATCATGGATATTATCATGCATTGGCCCTGGTATTTCTTTTCATGATTGTGAGAAATTTGTGATATGCTAAGTATATAAAAATTTCATCCGACCAATTTTTTGATTTAGAGGGGTCAGGGTGATTCACATATTTGAAATCATAATTTTTAGTACTAACTTGATGGAACTTCTAAATTCATTTGATCATTTCATAGATATTTTAGGAGTACCCATTGCCTCATTTTGGTATTATCTTTATTTGAATTTATATTAGGGTGAGTTGAGTTTAAATCGAGTTGATAAAGTTGTAATAGATCAAAAAAAGGTTATATCCAATATACAAGACTCATGTTTAATGTAGATATGAGAGATATTAATATCTTGACAGACGTACCACCATAAATTAGAAAGACTATAATAGATAAGTTTCAAACAGGAGTAAATCATCATTGGATAAATGTATTTAACATCATATTAAGTTATTATTTTTATAAATGTAATAAATATTTTCACCTATTTCTCATATTGAGAGATGAGATTGTAATTTAAAGATATGAGTAATTATGCAATTTATTAGGTTATTCTCGTAGAGTGATAAATCAACGTATGATGGTAATTATTTAGTATTGTCTTAATAGTAGGAATAATGTAGCCCTAAGATAAGTTTGAATAAGAATTAAATGATTGATCTTAAAGAGGCATATTTTAAACATTTTAAAGTATAGTCTTAGGTGATTAGTCTATCATAAATGATTGTAAAAGCTTGAGGCACATCAAGTCATTATAGAAAAATTGCATTAAGATTTGAGAAGGATTAGCAATTAGTCTTTATTGTTGGGAAAACCAATTAAAATGACAAAATCACTATTGTAAATCAATTGAAGAATAAATAAAAAATGAAATCACACTCCATTTTATGATGTATGCTTCCTCAACCAAATTGAAGTTCAACCTACAAAATAATTAATAATAAACACAACATACTTTAGAATATAATTAAACACATTCTCAAGTTGTTGCATATATATTTTCTATACAAAGTTTAGGTGAAAGGAAAAAGATTATGATTTTATTAGCATATTTGTGAAAATATTTGTAAATTGAATTTCGATAGAAATATGCATAATAATAAGTAACTTATCATATTTTTTTTTGATAAAGTCTTAAGTCAATTACTATATGCTACATATCTTTATCGAAAACTAAATTAAATATTATTTATGTTGTTTGACTATTATAGTAAATTAATATGATTTCAAATGAAAAAAAGAATTTATCCATGCAAGTGTCTAATTCAAAAAAACTCGTAAGTTATTATATTGACGCCTTGATATTCAGCCTTTTTACTTGTTAGAATACAACTAAACAACATTAATGAATGTCACTTGTAATAAAAAATAAATAAGATAAATAATTATATAAAGAGCTAATCGAATTGAGGTATTATAGGTTGGGTGAAGTAATCTAGAATATAGAAATAAAATAAATAATTTTAATAACAATTAGTAGATTGCAACACTCTACTTCAAGCTAGTGTGTAGAGGTTCAAAACACGAAGCTTAGAGATACAAAAATGTATGTTGAGACTTTTTTAAAGTCTTAGTAAAAATTTTATTTGCTACTTTGATATCTAAATATAAGTTATAATAATGATTTTGTTTCGTATCTCCTTTCTAAAGAAGAAGTAGTTGATCTCTATATATTTTGTTTGCCTATGAAATATCGCATTGGAGATAATGTATCTTGATGTCTAGTTGTCATATTAAAATGTAGTAGAAAAAAAAATAATTACTTGATCTTCGTAAGTGTCATGTATAAAGTATTTCATAAATGATAATTATCATTTCTTTGAATTTGAATTCATAGGTGATTGCAACGCACATGATTGTTGAAGGAAATTCTAATTTAAAAGATTTTTTTATATCTCAGTATATGAGAAATTGTCCTAGGTGAATCTAGAAAATAAATAATTTTATTGATTTCATGGACTAAATTTGGTATATTAATAGTTAGATAAGTAATATTCATTATGATTTTATTTTAAATAGTAAATTTAGTTAGAGGAATTACATTAAATCTAGAATTTGTACTTGAATTAATAGGATTGTCTGCTTGGGCACAATTCAAGATGATAATTTTTGTAAGTGTATAGAGGCGTCAAATGGGCCATGCCGTGTTGGCGGTCAGCCTGGCCCGGTATTTGGTGGCCTAGTTTGGTCACCGTGTCGTGCCTGGCACGACACGACTAAATAATGGCTATCTTGGGCACGGCCCGTCCCATTCGGCAAGAGTATGGCCAGATTTGGGCCAGGTTGTGCAGGGCTATGCTGGGACATGCTGATTATGGCCAGTGTGTAGATGTTCAAAACACGAAGCTTAGAGATACAAAAAAGTATGTCGAGGCTTTTTTAAAGTCTTAGTAAAAATTTTTATTTGCCTACTTTGATATCTGAATATAAGTTATAATAATGATTTCATTTCGTATCTCCTTTCTAAAGAAGAAGTAGTTGATCTCTATGTATTTTGTTTGCCTATGAAATATCGAATTGGAGATAATATATCTTGATGTCTAGTTGTCATATTAAAATGTAGTAGAAAAAAAATAATTACTTGATCTTCGTAAGTGTCATGTATAAAGTATTTCATAAATGATAATTATCATTTCTTTGAATTTGAATTAATAGGTGATTGCAACCCACATGATTGTTGAAGGAAATTCTAATTTTAAAAGAATTTTTTATATCTTAATGTATGAGAAATTGTCCTAGGTGAATCTAGTAAGGTGAATCTAGAAAATAAATAATTTTATTGATTTCATGGACTAAATTTGGTATATTAATAGTTAGATAAGTAATATTTTTTATGATTTTCTTTTAAATAGTAAATTTAGTTAGAGGAATTACATTAAATCTAGAATTTGTACTTGAATTAATTGGATTGTCTGATTGGGCACAATTCAAGATGATAATTTTTGTAAGAGTATAGAGGTCTCAGATGGGCCATGCCATGTTGACAATCAGCTTGGCCCAGTATTTGGTGGCCCAGTTGGGCCACCGTGTCGTGCCTGGAACGACACGACTGAATAATGTCTATCTCGGCACGGCCCGTCCCATTCGGCAAGAGTCTTGCCAGATTTGGGCCAGGTTGTGCTGGGCTGTGTTGGAGCATGCTGAGTCGGGCTAGTTCGGGGATGGATATGCTAACCTAGCTAGGACTCTGAGACAGAGTCGCACTCATCTCACCATCTCACCCCACCCCCACCATTGCGGAATTGCGGATTAATGATTTTATTTTGTTTATAAATTTTGGGTTTTAAGTTACCTTTTATGAGTTGTGCTTTTACATTATTTATTTTTTACGCATAAATCATAAAAAAATAAAGTCATCAACATAAATTATAAAGTATAATAAATATTAAAAAATATATCTATCAATCATTATTCAATTTTAAAAATAAAATAAAATAACATACTCTCACGAGTCATCATCTGTCAGTAATTCATCCGCTATTATTCTAATATGATCTTGAATACCTTGTCTTAAATTTTCTCAATCCTTCATGTATTTTAGTGTCTCAATAATATCTGACCGTAGTCACGATTTTCTATTCGAAATTATTTTGACTACAACAAAAAAAAGTAAACTTTGATGCTATGCTCGATACTAGAGTAGTCAGTAGATCTCGTACCATCTTAGACAGTACGGGATAAGTTGACTCATATGATTTCAATCATTATAAAATATCAAGCTTATTATTATTGTTATATAATAGGATTGAGCAGTAATCGGTATCTAAATACTGAGATAGTTCATTTTAATTCGATGGTCCACCCTATTATTTTTTTCTTGCTAAATGAATAAAGAAGTCATCATCTTCGAATATGATATTCATGTCCGTACTCAGAGTATTACCACAACTACTACTATATCTTTTGTCGTAGTATGTAAATAACTCAGTCAATTTTTTTGTAAATGAATTCTTCAGGCTGATGTTATTGGTTAATATATGATGATATGTATGTTAAAATATTTTTTATTCCTTCCATCTTAATCTTAGAGTTAATGTAGGCAGCCATATAATAAAAAGATAGAATAATAGATCAGTACTTTAAATATTCTTCAGGCTGATGTTCTTGGTTAATGTATGAGGATATGTATGTCAAAATATTCTTTATTTCTTCCATCTTAATCTTAGAGTTAATGTAGGCAGTCAGATAATAAAGCGATAGAATAGTGGATCAGTACTTTAAATATTTGATTTTCATATCAATAGTAATGCTACTAAATATTGGGTCATCTCTAAACTTATTAAACATGTCATTAATGTTGTATATACATCTGAGTGCAATGTATGTGATAAGAGTATAAACTGACGAATACATATTCGTCGTGTCATAAAAAATTTTTAAGAATTTCATACAAAAAATTTATATATCAGCATCTGTCGTCAATAATATGTTCGCCACTCTTACTATTAACGTAATTGGATATTACGTATTCCTATCCAAATTCCAACACATGACTTTAATATCGGGTATGTGTAATTCTCATGATGTCTCATATCCATTAGAAATTTCTTCTTCTTTATACCCACAGACAAATAGATACTTCCAATTTTCTGTTGTTTGTTAGGTGTCGAAGATATTTTAATGAGTTACATATTTTTTCTAAATATAGACAAATAGAAATAACTCTTATCCTCGTTTGTACTATTAGGTTAATGATGCGACACATACATATAACATGAAAAATTTTTTCTAGTACATTTTTAATAGTCCTAACAAACATTTTAATAGCTACTTGATTATTAGATACGTTATCAAATGTGATACTATATATTTTATTTTAAATATTATATTCTCTAAAGATTCTTATCATATACTCATATATGGTTAGACCATCACGAGGATTAAAAATCTTTAAAAATTTTAATATCTTTTTATTTAATATCTATTTTGAATCTACATAGTAGGCATCGAGACATGTAAAAGATGCATCGTCGTGACTAGTTCAGATATTGGATATCACATATATCACGTCATTATATTTTCTAAATTTATTAATTATTATTTATTTTTCTAACTTATACTATTTTAGTTTGTTGTTTTTACATGTTAATTTAGGAATCCTATGATATGTTGGCTGAAAATAGGTATGTATGATACTGTCTACCATTGGATCCTCTAAATATCAATTTGGAGGACCCATCGTGATTGTTAGTTTGGTCACACATTCCCTTCCTAACTCGTTATCATATATGAATGAGGTCAACATAGAAGTTGAACTATATCTAGTTTCAACTTCAAACACTCTACCGCTTAGTTAAGTTTGTCTAAGATATTGTACACCATATTTTTTGGTGCAAAGATAGACATATATTTTTTAGTATCCAATTCATACTCACTCTTGAAAGTATATATTTTCTTATAATACTTGTATCGTGTTGATTCTTCATCGACACTTAAATATTTTTATTTTGTACCATGTTAAAGTGAGTCCATATTACAGATATTTTTTTAGTTTTTTATTTTTTAGATATCTGAGTTTGAGTCGATGCCATAGAAAAAAACATGATTACGGTCTTTAACATTTTCGTAGGGTTTTAAATATTAATATTATTTATGTCTACATTAATGTAAATCTCGTTATCATTAAATTTACTATTTATTGTTTAATTTTTTTTAGTTTATTAATTATACTTTAAATAATAATTTCTATGTTAAAAATTATTTGATATTAATAAAAATAAAAACTAAATAAAATGTAAAAAATAATATTCGTTTATGAAATAAAGGTAGGAAAGAAAAGCCGAAGTCTACGCCCATACTGCATTTGATTTTTTCCCAAAGCCACAATATCAGCATTGCAGACCTTGTTCGCACTTGAGAGTGAAGTCGAAGCATTATATAGATTATAGATTATATAGATTATAGAGATGAAGCAAAAAAAAAACTGAGAGGATTAAGAGAGACGAGATGAAACAAAGAAAGAATTAAGATAATGATTATAGAGGAGAGTGAGATTGAGATTAACCGAGGAGAGAAACATTATATAGATGGTAAAAGAATTTTTTTATAAACATACATTTTTTAATTTTATTGATTTTTTTAATAATTTAATAGGGTCGAGTGAGGTACAATCGGACCTCGTCCGAAATCTGGTTAAAGCACGGTTTCCTACCGTGCCACTTGATCGTGCCTAAGGGCCAAGTAGTCGGGGCATGCATGGTCCGATACGAGGCATGACACCTCCTAGCCTAGCTCTGCATGAGATATGCTTCGAGCAGGCCACTACATGGGTCCAGGCACGGTTTTGGGACCGTATTGTGCCGAACTAACACGACTCAGTCGGGCTATGCCTCGGTCCATGCCTGGACCACTGAGCCCACTTGCCACATCTATAAGAGTATTAATTTCATATATACTTTGTAATAAAATAATTCATCTTCTGGAATATGTTAATTTATACCTATAAATATCTGAGTTTTTTAAGTTTGTTTATCTAGAATAATGAATAGAGCTATTGATTGAGTTGAATAATTCTTAATTTATTATTTTATATAATTTGAATATCTTCTTTGTATACCATATATAACTATCCTACAATCAGAACTCATCTAGAAAAAAAAATATTATAACATATTTGTGTAACCTAGAATGGGCATTGGGGTTGCCAATGGGCAGTGGGCTAAGCAGTGGAGTGGCTAGTAGGCAATAGGCTAGGCAGTGGAGTGTCTAGTAGGCAATAGGCTAGGCAGTGGAGTGTCTAGTAGGCAATAGGCTAGGCAGTGGAGTGGTTGCCTACAACAATCAGAACTCATAAATAATTAGGATATTTATAATTATATTATAATTCAATATTATTATGTATATCATAACATGGTTGTCCTCCTGTATTTTTCTTGGGGCATGGGTAATTGAGCCAAGAGTGGCCAAAGTGTAGTGTGATATGGCTTGAGGCTTAGATGCTTGTAAATTAAATAATTTTAATTTTTAGTTAAATTTAGTGTATTTATATGTACACACTAATATTCTGTAAATATAAAAAAAGTAAATTATAATTAATAGTACAAATTGTTATAAGTCACTTTGTAATTTTAATTAATAGTAAATTTTAATATTATGTAAACATAATAGTAAACTACATTGAAAATGTCATTAATATGAAATAAGAAAAAACCTAGAAATAATACACTTAGATTTGAAAATATAAATTTAAAGAATTTTTTTTGAAGAAATGCATGATAGTCCAATGTCATAAGTTACTCTGTTTGGTACAGATAGTCTAACTCATAGTCTTTGTATGGTTATCATTTTATTCGTAAATATTATTATCCACCTGATCTATTTTATTTATCTGAAAGATTAATGTGTTTTTTTACATTTTTTAAGCAAGAAAGAACTTTAATGATATATGGATGTATTGTGGTTCAATCTGAAATTATATTCATAATCATAGAAAAAAATATTTTAATGCTATGCTAGTCACTTGAGGGATCCGTAGATCTGTGTCATTTTTGATAGTATTAAAAATATGATACATATATTTTTATTAACTCAATATATCAAAATTGTTTAACACTTTAAGATTAAATGGAATCGTAACTAGTATTTCAGTATCTTGATAGCATGCTCCTATTTGATGAAGTTTCTCATTGTCTGACACTAGCTAAGTGAATTGAAAAGTCACAATCTTCTAATATGGTATTGATTTTCCTATTCGGAAGCTTGTTAAAACTATTATATTTATTATTATAATATTTAAATATATTATTTAATTATTAATATCTCCAATTTGATTATCATTGTTGGTTCTTGCAAATGGATATATATTTGATAATATTTTTTGTCTTTTTCATCTTAATCATAAAATCCATATAAGTACCCAAGTGATAAAAAGATAGCAAAAAAACTAATATTTTAAATACTCATTTTCTATCTTAGTAGCTGTGACATAAAAATTTGAGTATTTTTTTATATTTGTTAAATAGATTACTAATATTGTATATGTATCTATGCGCAATGTATATAATTTCATTGGTGTCAAATATTCACTTAATTTTTTTTAGCATTTTGACTTACACAAAGACAAACTATATAGTCGGCTAGGTATTATTATTATATTTTAGTATATTTTGTATATGTTTTAATGATGGAGAATTATTTTTTAGTCGGTATGCACTATCAAGTTTATTATGGGAACATACACAACATGAAAAATCTCATCCAAGAGATCGCGTCTAAGGTTCTCAAAAATTATCAATAGCGATATTATTATTTGATGCATTATCATAGGTAATAATAAATATTTTATTTTTATCTCGTATTTCTAAAGATTCTCAAGTGACTTTCATATATAGCGAGATTATCATGTGGATGAAGAATCTTATGAAATTTTAATATTTTTTTTTATTTTGTGTTCACTTAGAACCATAAAGTAAGTGGGGTTGCATATGAATACATTGTTATCTTGAATAGTCCAAATATTTGATATCGCAGAGACCACCACTCAACATTGTGTTTCTAAGGTATTTAATTATTAATTATTTTTTATTTTATATTTCTTTATTATTTCATTCTTATTAATCATCCTATGGATCTTATAATAAGTAGAATGAATGTACGGGTTCATAAGATAAATAGATTATGATCTTCCAAAAATTATATTGGAAGATTTATGCTAATAATAAATTTTATCATGTTCGTCCGTTGCAAAGTTATGTCGGTAAATAAATATGGTTTAATGAATTTGAAATTGATCCATATTCAAAAAATCCACTGCGCATATTGAGTTGGTTCACATGAGATCAAATGTCCAATATTTTTTGGGGCATTTTCGTACAAGCATATATTTCTTTGATAATATATATATTGTTTTAAATATTTTTTGACGTATTCTAGAATTTTTATTTTGATTATTTTAAGTGGATTTATATTGCAAATTATTATTTATTCTTAAATTTTAAGGTGCAGAGTCTAATGCCAACTTATGTCCAGGAGGTAACTTAACCTCAGATCTCCTAGTTAGTTCTTTCTTATCTATGTCTCGGTTTATATAATTTTTATAATATTTATTATTTTCTATTTTTTAAAATAGTGTTTAGTAAAAAATATTTTTAATTTGATATTTTCGTACAAGCATATATTTCTTTACTTTCAATCTCTATGCCTAGCAAGTCTTCAAATGCCAATTAGAGTGATTTCTTACCAATATTAATATGTTCAAAACACAATATATTATTATTAAATATTATAATATAGTAATATAAATAAAAAAAATAATTAAAGATGATGTTCGCATTGTGATATTTGAGAGAAAGTGAGAGAAAATGAGGAAATTATAATTTGTGAAAAATTATAAATATTAATATATTTTTTACAGAAAGTTTCTAACATTAAAAAATATTTATTTTAATTTTCTGATATTTATTTATGAAGAGAAATTTAATAACCATTGGATTTTTATCCATAAACATAGGATGAAATCAAACGACTTATAGATAAGTTAAGTTATATTTTTTGTCATAATTTTGACAGGAATAATGACATCTCGATGTTTTGTCAGAAACACATATTGCATTCATTGTTCAATAATGATTGCTATTAATAAATGATGCGCATATCCTTTAGCTGCCCTATTAATAAATATCATCTAAAATCAGGCCCTTGAATTCACACTCTTTATTTTACAATGTGCCATCATGGTAGGTGTGTGGCAGGTACGTGTGGTGTTTTTTTGTCCTTATCGTGCTGAATGCATGGGGCTCATGCTTGGCACGACATGAGTCATGCTATGGGTCGACATGATCGAAGTCCAGGCACAACAATTTTGTGTTGTGCCTGGGTAAGGCTCGTGTCACCCGACCTAGACGACACCTTTATGCAAATCAGACTTTGTGATTTTTCAGGATATAAAATGATTTCCATATTCTCTAATTGTGTCTGAATGTGCTACTCGAAACTCAGCTGACTACTCAATATCAAATTTCTAATAAGATCATTATAAAGAAAAATATTTTTATATCTAGGTGGTATATCTTTTTCTATGAGATGTCGTTAGTGAAATAAGACTTATGGAAATGTTCTTGGTTACTAAAGAAAAATTATTATGATAGTCAGCATTAAACATCTGAATGAACTCACTCGCTATAAGTATTCTTTAAGTTATTAATAACTGATTTTCTCTTATGATCTTTTCTTATAGACTTATTTTTACAATGAGAATTTATTTATAATTAATAATTGATCTTTGCGCAAGGTCTTGATATTAGTATCCAAGTCACATCGGAGTGGAGGATGTTTGTTTGTTCCAACATGACCTGGCGTATCTCATTATAAAATATATAAATTGATCGACAATAAAACTCTTAATGAAAATCATTAGTTTCTATACAACAATATTAAAAGGTAAAAAATAATATTAAAATTGTTATTTTACAACACATTGATTGACAATAAATTATAATAAAAATTGAAACATATTATTGAAAACCTAACTCATAAATAAAATTATCAAATTAGAAATAAATACTCAATAATTAATAACAAACAAGTGGTGTGCTTACATAATAAGCTAATGATTTGAGGTCGTCTATATGTTGGGTATTCCATCAATCATAAAATTAGGCAAGCAATAAACTAAAAAATAATTTGAAATTAAAATAATAAAGCTTTAACTTGGTACGTAAACATGTAGAACACTAAGTTTGTAGGAAAGAAAAGTAAATTGAGATATTTTGAATATTTATGTGAAGAATTCTTCGAGGAAGAAGCATTCAATATTATTTGTTTATTCGCTCTTAAAATACTAGATTGGAAATTATATATTTCATTATCTCACTATTATATTAAAAGTGTTGAGAAAAGAAAGTGGATTCATGATATTTTTGAGTATGTGTGCTTGATCCCAAGTATCTCGCATCTAACTACCATTATCACCATAAACTGTGCCTTTGTATTGGAACATCATTATAATCGTTTGTCTTTTATTTTTCTAGAAGGCCAAGATTCATCTATAGAAAATATATAACTAAGTGGATCTTTTCCCTATGCAAGTATCATGGATCATGAGCTTATATTGCTATATGTGCATCCTAATACTATAATTTTCTCTCTTCACTTTTTAAGTCAATCTATTCTTATCTTTCACAAGAGTTACATCTATTAAGTTACACCTATTGCTTTATCCACTCATTATATCTATTAAGTTACATCTATTAACTTATTAAGAAAAAATATTTAGAGAGAAATGATACATTATAAATAAAATTGGAGTGTACAATGATAAATACTCTCCCTCTCCCTTATATAACGAGAGCTTTTCTTCACCAATAACTTAAATTTTGTAACCTATCACAATCTCATTACATAAAAAATTTAAAATATTCTTGAGTGAATAGAGTGAAGTCTTTAGAACTTTATATGATTCATCTTGAAATCTCTTCAAGATCATTCTGAAAATCTTTTTAAGCCGAACCTACTATCTGATATTTTTTTGAATTTTACTGGGTCATGACATTCTATTTCATCGATCTCTCTAATGCACTCGTAGAAATATTATGGTGAAAATTTATAATCTCTTAGAATTGTCACAATGTATCGATGAATTCTCAATTGGTTTTGCTGTCTTGTGGTCCATTTTAGTATGTCAAGTATTCTTACCTTGACATGTATTTTTTTTGCCTCATGACTTATTTCATCAAAATGGCTTTCATAATCTTTTTATAGGAGACTTTTACTCATTTAGTCAAAGTTATTTGAGGTGCAAGATATATCAAGACAAAAACTTTTTGGAGCCTTGATGTCCAAGGCTTAAAAGTCTTTTGGAGTTTTGAAGCAAAATGCGTAATCATGACACATTTTTTTTGTTAGGTACACTTTTTTTAATATATATAAAAATTATATGTTTTATTAAATATTATTTATAATTTTTATCTATTAATAAAATATAATCAAGTAAACAATATCAAAAATAAAAATCAAATATCTTTTGTAATTCTTATCATCATAATTATTTAAAATTATAAAACAAAATAATAAAAATAATTATGTATAAGAACATATATATGGGTTTAAAATTTGGGGAGCGGGCAATGGTTCAGGTCATGCCGAAGAACCGTGCCTTTAGACCAAGGTACCAGACTATGTCGGGCCCGGGATGAGGCCTGGGTTGCCTCGACATTGCCCTGCACGAGCCGTGCCTCGAGCCGGCCCATCACAGGCCTAGGCATAATGCTGGACCATGCCGTGCTGGGCTAGGCACGACTGACTTGAGACTTGGCTGATATTGGGCCTGGCCTACCTGGCTTGTTTGACACAACTACTTCTTCTTCTTCGTCTTTTTATTGTTCTTCTTCTTGTTGTTTTTCTTTTCTTATTTTTCTTTTCCTTCTTCTTGCTTTTCTCATCAACATCATCTTCTTTTTTTTCTCATCATCATCATCACCTTCTTCTTTTTCTTTTCATTCTTTCTTTTCATTTTCATCATCTTCTTTTTCTTACTCTTCTTCTTTTTCTTTCTATTTTTCTTCTTTTTCCTATTCTCATCCTTTTTCTTTCTTATTCTTTCTATTCTTATCCTTCTTTTATTTCTTCTTCATCTTATTCTTTTTTCTCTTTTTTTTTCTATTCTTCCTCTTTTTACATCCTCTTCCTCCTCCTTTTTTCTTCATCTTCTTCTTCCACCTTTTTTCTTCATCTTCTTCTTCCTTTTTCCTTTTTTTTCTTCTTCTTCTTCCTCTTTTTTCTTCATCTTCTTCTTCTTCTCTCCTTTTTTTCTTCCTCTTCTTCTTCCTTCATTTTTCTTCCGCTTCTTCTTCCTCCTTTTTTCTTCTGCTTCCTCCTCCTCCTCGTCTTCTTATTGTTCTTCTTCTCCCACTTATATTATTATTATTATTTTTTTTTCTTATTATTATTATTTTTTTTTCTTTACTTATTCTTCTTTTTTTCTTACTTTTCTTCTCCATCTTTTTCTACTCATTCTCATTCTCATTCATTTCCATCATCTTTTTATCTCTTTCATCTCTTTCTTCACCTTATTTTCATTTTTCTCTTTTTTCTTCTTCTTTTTTTTCTCCTTTTTTTCTTATTTTTTCCTTCTATTTCTTCTCTTTCTTATTTTTCTACAACTTATTTAACTTTTTCTTTCTCATTCATCTTATTATCCTTTTTTATCATTCTTCTCCATCATCTCATTCTTCACCTTGGCCTCCATCATCATCATCATCATCTTCTTTGCATATTTTCTTTATTATTTTTCTTCTCATTCTTCATTCTTTTCATTCTTCTTTCTTATTCTTTTCTATCTTCTCATTCTTTATCTTTTCTTTATTCTCTTATTTCCCTACTTAACATTCTTTTTTTTCTTATTTATCTATCTGTCTATCTATATGTCCATCTATTTACCTTTCTATCTACCAGTGTATCTGTCTGTATTTCTATTAATTTATATGTATCCAAACCTCAGTATTTGCTAGCCTGACTGACTGACTGACTATCTATCTATCCTTTTTTATATCTATTTGTCTATCTGATTGGGTGTATGTCTATCTATATTTTTATATATCTATCTATCTTTTTTTTATCTATATATTTGTCTATCTATATATCTTTCTATCTATCTGTATATCTATCTATCTATTTATCTATCTGTCTATCAATCTATTTGTCTTTCTATTTGTTATCTATCTATCTATCTGATTATTTATCTATATATCAATCAAACTATCTATCAATCTATTAATCTATCTATCTATATGTTTATCTATCTATTTATTTATCTATCTCTTTATGTTTCTATCTATTTATTTATCATCTATGTATCTCTACATCTATCTGTCAATGTATTATCTTTATATCACTATATCTATCTATCTATATGTCTACCAATCTATAAATCTATCTATTTATTTATCTATCTGTATGTCTATCTATCTATTTCTATATGTCTGCCTGCCCGACTATTTACTTAACAAACTAACTATCTAACTTTGTTTGTTTGTTATTTTGTCGATTCATTTGTCTGTCTATATATCTATCTATCTATCTACGTCTAACTATTTGTCTATCATATATCTATCTATTTACTATCTTATATCTATCTCTCTATCAATCTTTCTATTTATTTATCATCTATATATCAATCTATCTAACTAACTATCTATTTGTCTATCACTCTATCTATCTGTCTATCTCTTTATGTATTCATCTATCTATCTTTTTAACTATCTACATGTTTGTCTATTTGTCTATCTATCTATCTATCTAGTTATATATATATATATCTATCTAATTATTTATATATGTATCTATTTCGTTGTCTATTTATTTATCTTCTCTGTCTGTCTGTCTATCAATATGTCTATCTATATCTCTCTATCTATCTAAAGGTCTAACTATCTATATATCTATATTTCGATCTATCATCTATCATCTATCTATCTATATTTTATTTATTATCTGTCAATCTGTCTGTTTATAAATCTATCTATATGTCTATTTATTTGTCTGTCTATCTTTATGTCTATATTTCAATCATCAATCAAGCTATCTGTCTGTCTATCCATCTATGTATCAAAATCTATATCTATATATATGTCTGTCTGATTTTCTATCTATCTATTTATCTATCAAACTATTTGTATATCGGTCTATTTGTCATTATATGTGCCTATCTGTTCGTCTATATATCTATCTGTCTATTTCGATGTATGATTGACTGACTATTTCCCAGCCTTACTGTCTGCCTGTCTACCTTTTTGATTGAATGTTAATCTTTTTATTTGTCTATGTGTTTGTTTATTTGTCTCTCTATCTATTTGTTTGTCTATCTATATATATGGTTGTTTGTCTATCTGTATGTTTATCTATCTATCTATCTCTCTCTGTCTGTCTATCTATCTATATGTCTATCAATCAATATCAATCTAACTATCAATCTGTCTTTTTATCATCTATTTATATGTTTTCAAATTATCTATTTATCTGTCTATATATCTATCCATCTCTATCTATATATTTATCTATCTATCTTTCTATCTATAATTCAAAATATTTGTTTATATATCTGTCTATGTATAATATATATATATCAAACTATATATCTTTCTATCTATCTTTTTGTCTGTCTGACTATCTGTCTGTCTATCTATCTATCTGACTGCATGTCAAACTATATATCTCTCTGTTTATTTGTCTATTTGTCTATCTATCTGTTTGTCTGTTTGAGTGTCTATCTATCTATATGTATATTTTTCTATCTATGTGTCTATGTATCTGTATTTCTATCTATCAATCTATCTATCCGTTTGTTTATTTGTGTGTCTTTCTATATGTCTGTCTATCTTTCTGTTTATCTGTCACTATACTTATTTCTCTATCTGTTTATATATTTCTTCTAGATATCTATCAATTTGACTATCTATCGATCTATTTATCTACTGTCTATCTATCTATCTACTATCTATATATCAATCTATCTTTATATTTTTCTATCTATCTATCTATTTGTATATCAATTTGGCTATCTATATGTCTGTCTATCTATTTTTCTATCTATTTATGTATACAAATATCTATCTGTAGATCATCTATCTATCTAATTGCTTATCTATCTATTTATCTTTTATCTATCTATCTATCTTATCTATAATATTATATATATATATATTTATTTTTTTATATCTATGTATCTATCCTTATATCTATCTTTCTATATATTTGTGTGTGTGTGTGTGTATATATATATATATATATCTAACTTTCTATCTGTCTTTTTATCTATTTATTTATCTTTTTATGTATCTATTTATATGTCTATCTATCTATATATCTATCAATCTGTATATCAAACTATCTATCTATATATCTTTCTATCTTTCTGTCTGTCCTGTAGCTTTATAATCTATATGTGTGTCTATTTGTGTGTCTATATATCTATATATCTATTTTTTGTCTATATGTCTATCAACATACTTGTCTATGTGCCTTAGTATCTACTTGCCTGCCTTTTTGACTATCTGTCTATCTATATATCTTTCTATTTATGTGTTTATTTGTCAATCTATCTGTCTATCTATTATCTATTCGTCTATTTATCTATCTATTTATCTATTTATCTTTCTATCTGTCTGTCTATCTATCAATTATCATCTATCATTCTATCAATATATCTATCTATCTATCTATTTGTCTATCTATCTATCTATTTATCTATCCACCTATCTATCTTTTTATCAATCAATCTTTCTATATCTCTATCAATCTATCTCTCTCTCTCTCTCTTAATCTATCTATCTTTCTATCTTTCTTTAAATGATCTATCAATCGCTCTATCAATATGTATATCAATCTATTTATTAATTGATCTTTCAATCTATCTATAAATTTGTCTGTCTATGTATATGTTTATCTATCTGCTTGTCTATCTATTTATGTATTTATCAATTTATCTATATGTTTATTTGTTAATCAATATGTTTATCTATTTGCCTATCTATCTACATGCATGACAGATAGACAGACTATTTATCTATCTATGTCTATCTATTTATCTTTCTATCTGCCTATCTATTTATCTATATATCTATATATCTTTTTTAATACTATCTACCTATCAATCAATTAATCAATCAATCTATATATCTATCTCTCTGTCTGTCTGTCTATTTGTCGATCTATCTAACTATCTATTAGTCTAATTTTTTTTCTAATTATTTGTCTATCTATCTATATATCATTTTGTCTCTATCTGTCAATATATATATATATATATATATATTTATCTATCTAAATATCCATCGATCTATCTGTCTATCTATTTTCTATCTTTGTGACTAACTATCTGATTTTTTATCTGTCTATCAATTTTTCTATCTATTTGTTGATCTTTCTATCTATATATCTATCAATCTATCTATCTATAAATCTATTTATTTATCTGTCTTTTATATGTCTTCTCTATGTGGCTATCTATTTGTCTTTTCCATATGTTTATTTATCTGTCTATCATTTATCTTTCTATCTGTATATCTTTTGTCTATTACTCTATATATTTATCTATTTATCCTTTCTCTCTATCTATATGTTTATATATATGTCTCTTTATATCTGTATATCTATCTATTTGTTTGTTTGTTTGTCTGTCTATCTATTAATCTCTCATTCTAGTTATTTATTTT
>JAREIK010008728.1:0-16248 GCA_029783825.1 Sapria himalayana | reverse complement strand
GCTCTAAAATATGTTGACTACTTATACTATGGGATACTCAACTATCATCATAAAAAAAAAATATTGTGACCATTAAGTAGTTTTGAGCAAGGGCTGCTACTACTCCAAAAAATATTATGAGCATAATGATTATACTGTATAATAAAATAATTATGTCAACCTGGTGGTAAAGTCATGGCATACAAAAATTTCATGACTATTTTAGTAGAGTTGTAGCCAAAAAAGGATGTTGCAACTAATTAAGGCTACTATGGAATGTGTATATAAGTCACGACATAAGAATCATCAAGACTCTATTGCTTCTCTCTCCTACAAGATTCTGTTTTTTTAGTCTATTAATTTCAGCAAAATTCACTATGATTTCAATAAAATTTATTAAATTCTCTCAAAATTAGAATCCAATGAAATCTCTCTGATACATATCAATTACATGAAACATGTCTAATTTTACTGACTAAAGATATATTTTTTTGGTATTTTAAGTACTTGATACCTCTCTTCTTACTTTTATTCTCCTTCCATTCTTCTAGTAAATTTAAATTCTTCTATAACCAAATCCATATTTGTTCGCCTTCGTTATTTTCTTCTGAGAATATCAATTTTTAGGTATAGATAACTTCTCATTGTTGTTCATGTTATTGACCACATTCTATGATCATATTCATGAAATCTTTTGAATTTCTCATTATCATCATGTTCTTTTGCCATGACTTTTTTATGTAGAGCTTACATTTAAGATTCTTTGGGATCAAGTTTTTCATTTGCAAGGGCCTTATGCAGCACCCTCCCTATGAAAGGTTGTTTGTTGTCTAATGAAAATTTTCAGAAAAAGGGGTAGTCTTGTCTATAAGTATAGCAATTATAGTTGAACCCACCAAACCCAACAAAGAAGAATCAAACCGACCTACTAAAAATTATTTTTGTGAGGGTATTCAAAGTAGTGGGCACCTCATAGGTCCTTTATTCACCAGCATAGTTCTTGTATGAATATGTAGTAATGAGAGTGCTTATAAGTTTGTGTAAAGATTTTGTTTATTCATGAGAATGAATTCATCAATCATGTGGGGTGATGGATCCACTAGCATGAATTCAAGTGATAACTGCAATGGAGAAATTGAAACTAAAGTATGCTTGACCATGGATAGATGCAAACTCATCAGTACTTGTGTAGCTAAATTGGAAATTTGAAATGAAAGAAGATCATTACAATATGTTTTCTTTTTGGAATTGGATAGGGAAAATCATCCCAAGTTTTCTTGTGAAATAAAAATCACTAAGCCATGGCAAGCAATTTGGTTCATTTGTCATCAATTGGAAATTCTTGTTGTGGATACATTATGATAAGTTGTAAAAATGAATGGGAGGATCGACACATTCAGTCAAATTACAAGTAAAGACTAATGGTACCAGGTAGTTTTTTGGCATTCAAATGCAAGAGCGATGTAGCAAGATGGTTTAAAAAATAGAAGTTTGATTTGTCATTGAAATAATGTTTTTGTTTTGATGACACCCACATATTATTTTGGAAAATAATGTTTCTGAATTCTAGTTTTTGTTTTTTTAAGTTGGCATGTAATGAAGTAACAATATTTTTGTGTTTGTTTTTTTTAAGTTGGCATGAACAAAGTAAGAATATTTTTGGGTTTATTTTTTTAGAACATCAAAATAATGTTTTGGTTTTAAAATTATAAAACTTTTAATAAATAATACCCTAAAACACAAATTAGTTATGTTTCGAATGACCCAAACAACCAAAATTTGAAAAATCATTGTATTTCTAATTTTGAGTTGTTTTTTTTTTCAATTAAAATTGTGGTTCTCAAAAAAAAACCATGGTTTTTAGAAAATGAAAAGCAAATATCAAAACTTCTTTACATTTTGAAAAATATTTTTTTTTAAAAAAAGCGGTTTCATGATGTTTTTATTTATTTATTTATGTTGTGTGTGCGTGCATGCGTGCGTGTGTGTGCGTGCATGCAAGCATGTGTGCGTGCGTGCGTGCGTGTGTATCTATATCCTAGACGTGCACGCACCCACACATATATATGTGTGTGTTTCTATGTGTGCATGTGTATGTATAAGCTTATACATACATACATACATATATATATATATATATATATATATATATATATATATATATATATATATATATATATATATATTTATTTATTTATTTATATTTATATCTATTTATTTATTTATTATATATGTTTACACACACACACACATATGTGTGTGTGTGTCAATATATATAAGCTTATATATAGATATATACATGCTATATAGGTTTTAACACACACACACACACACACATGTATGTGTACGTATATAATAAGGTTATATATAAAGATATATATATATGTGAGCTTACATATATATGTGTGTGTTATATAGGAAATTTAGGTATATATAATTTTTTATATTTATGTATAAGTCTATATATATACACATACATATACACACAGATATATTTCTATATAAACACACACACACACATATTTATAAACAAATTTTTAAAAAATAAAAACCCTTTGAAATGTCGAAACTGCATTTCAAAAATGAAAAGTGGTTTCAAAAATTAAAAAAAGTTTCAAAAACCACTCATTCTTTTCCAAAAGCTGTTAAAAAAAACAACTCAAAATCAAAAAAAAAAATGTTTTTAAATTTTAGGTAACCCAAACGTAAATATTGCATGCCTTGAAGTATTGTTTCATAAAAGTTTATTATATAGGAATCAAATCATAAATATTTTTAAATCTAGACCCTAAAATATAATTATCCCAATATTTTTTGGGGGGGAATTATATTTTGGGGTGTTTCGCTAAAAATTTTTAAGATTTAAAAACTAAAATTTTGATATTTTTAAAAAAGTCACAAAACTAAAAATAAATTAAAAATAATTACACCCCAATTCGTAAGTCCTAAACTACCATCTCCCCCTCCCCTCGCCCCTTCCTCACCCTCGCCACTAGCACTTGCCCCTCCCTCATCCTTGCCTCTAGCCCTCGCTCGTCTCTTCCCACCCTTCTCCCCCTACCCGTCTCCACGAGCTCCTTCGTGGAGCTCCATCGAGCTAGACCGAGCTCGTCATAGAGTTCTCGGTCGAGCTCGTCGTAGAGCTCTCGGTAGAGCTCTAGGAGCTCGATGCCAAGATCCTAGAGCTCAGCCGAGAGCTCTAGGAGCTCCGTCGAGCTCCTTCGAGCTAGACCGAGCTCATCTTAAAGCTCTCAGTCGAGCTCCAGGAGCACGACCACGAGCTCTAGAAGATCGATGGAGCTCTTGGTCGAGCTCTATTGAGCCCCATCGAGCACGATGGGAGAAGGCGAGTGCCAATGGGAGAGGGTCGATGGAGGGGGTGAGGGTAGTTTAGGATAAACGTAATAAAGTGAACTAAATTTCAATATTTTAATATTATGTTGATTTTTTTTCAAACTTATAAAAATATTTTTTAAATTCTTAAATTTTACTAGGGAAGCATCCTAAAACATAATTCCCCCTATTTTTTTTATTCAGAAAATTACATTTAGAAGATCCAAAACCAAAATATTTATGTTTTGGTCACTATTTAATAATTAAAATAAACACCTAAAAACATAAAATATTATACATTTTGTGGCTAGAAATTGTATGAATCCAAATTTACCATTAGTCTCGAATAAAAGTACTAAATTTTATTTTAGTTTTTTATTTTTTGTATTTGTTAGTTCTGCATAACACAATCATTTTGCATAGTTGTTTATGTATAAACATGTTATGCATAATGTGTTTATGCATAACGAATTCATAAAATTATGAATAAATCATTTTATGCATAACATGAATTCATAATATTATGCACAGACTAGTTTATGGCTTTATGCATAACAAAAATATTTCATTTTGTTTCATGATTTTTTTAGCCCCAAAACATAATTATTTCATGTTTTTTGGTATTTTTATTATTATTTTTTTAATGGGGACCAAAATATACTTACTTTTGTTATGGACCCCCAACATTTTTTTTATTTTTTATTAAATGCACTTTTATTCTAAAATAGAAAATTTTGGGATTTTTTTTATTATTTTTGAAATAAAGCATGATTACATAATTTGACCTCTGAGGAACACCAATATGACAAAAAATAGTAATGATGTTAATTGATGAAGAATTGAGTATTTATATTTTGTTGCACCGAATAAAAAATAATATCTTTTTTTTCAAAATTTTTAAAAATGCACCAAAATGAAATAATTTTTTAGTTTTTATGTATTGAAGCACATTAACCCAATTTGTCCTAAAAAAATTCTAAAAACAATTTAAAATCTAAAAATATTTGAATTTGAAAGCTACAAAACTCATTTTGGAATTCTAAAACTGCTTTTAATTTTTAAAATATGTTCCATGAGCACTAGTGAGATTCAAGCCACGCCTTCATCTATATTTATATATTTATATATGTTATATATTCATATATGGTACTCTCACTTGAGAGCTGCGAAATGTTTGAGTTGATTAGTTAAATTTAATAGGATTTAAAATACTTTATAATCCAATATAAGAAGTTTTTGTATTTTTAATGGCAGACCTTTATAAATCTATTAAATTACTCACAAAGTACACATAAAAATAAATCAAAGTGTGCTTATTAAAAATATTGATCAAGAATAAAGAATTTATATTGTAAAAAAAATCAAGAAAAAATACATACTAAAATTGTAATGCTTGTGATTGACTACATGTTTGCTGAAAATGATAGACAAGTCAAAACAATTTATCCCCTTCTCAATTTTTCATATTTTTTTTATTTTCTAAAATATACACAACCTCAAAAATATTGTTGAAGCAAGTGAAAAAAATATGACAAAATCCCTATATATAGCCATTTAAAATAGATTGATCTATATAAAATATCATGAATGAGCATGAATTATCAAGTTAGAATATTCACATACAAAAGTAAAATCATTTATACAAAATGACCCTTATTTCCAAATACATAACAAAGTTTCAAAAAAAAAAAAAATTCATCTAAATAATCCACTAAAATCCTCGCATAGATCTGTAAGCTTTAGAATCATGATTGATCATCACCATTTCCTCCAATTGGAGAAAATAAGGGTGAGCAACTAATGCCCAATAGGAAAATCTTAAAAAAAATATGAAAAAAAAAATATATTTTATTTTCATAGCCAAGTATGTTTTGTAATACACAATATAAGAGTTTAAGAATACATTTTAAAATATACATACATATATTTATGCAAATGTATGCATATACAATTTTATGAAACCATAATGTGTGGGCATGTATAAGTTTTCAAAACACTCATTTTTCATTTCTCATCCCATCTTCATTAACATATATACTTTATGCATATGAAGGCTCTACTAGACCACACCAAGACTTGTAAAGGAAAATACTAACCCGCTAGTATTAACCTAGTTACCACTCCTACTAGGAAACACACACACCCACTCCCATTATCCGAAGACTCATGAAATATGTATTAGTTTACATCTTGGCAAGCATCACCTCCACATAACGGAACTCCACCATAAGTGCACAAGGAAGTTTAGGATCATCTATCAATTACATATTTAATCTTTGCCTCCATTGATATTCTTATAGTTTTAGCCCTCAATGTCCTTGTTAGGACTAATAGTCACCTTAAAACCCAATATCCAAATTGTATAATTTTTTAAAATTATTCAAATTTTATTTAAAATATCATATAGCTCATATAATATCAAATAATTTCTTACAGGATTTTACACATGCATATCAGCATAATCTCATTTCAAAATTAGTAAAACAATCCATCAACCATGATTTTTGACACTATTTACATATAACTTAGTATTATTTTCCAATTTTTTAAAAAATAACTTTCTCCAAAAAAAAATACACGGATAAATGAGTTTCTAAATCTATTAAAAAAATAATTTTATGATGTCAAATTTATGATTTTCCATTTTAATCATATATTTCAATTAAATGATTTAAAATTCATAAAACTCATTTCAAAAAAGAAAAAAAAAACAAAACAAAACAAATGGTATATAATCAATAATGCAAAATATGTAAATTCAACAAGTTTCTAGAGATTTTATACCATAACCAAGCTTTTCCAAGACATAAATCTCAAAATTTTGTTCTAATATTTTAATTCGAGCTCGATAATTAAATTCAAACTCAAACAAAAACAAAAAGAAATAATGTTGAGAATTTATAAAATTACAAGTCTAATTTATAAAATCAGGCAATAAAGATGAAAATAAACTAACTAACATCATCTCTAACCTTCCTTTATGAGATTACAACTATTGCATAAATATTTTTGGTTGAAATGAATGGGTTATAATGTTTGATCACTTCATAAAATAAATTTTTACCAAAAATAATAAATTATAATTTTTATTTAAGTGATTTTGGGGAAGAAATGAAGAATAACTTAATAAATCAAAGAAAGAAAAAGAAAAACAAAAAAAAAGTTATGAAATTAAGAGAGAAATAATAAAAAATGAAAATTATTATTCATTTAATAGTGAAAATGACCAAATTGCCAATCGTGGTTTAAATTGACACAACTTTATCTCAAAAACTTTAAATCTAGTAAATTAATATCATTATTTTTCATTTTTTATCCCTAAATTATTTTTAAAATAAAAATATTTTTAAATATTTCTCTCTCTATATTTAACTAACTTTGCTAATTTTGAGTAATGACTAAGATAAAGAAGATTTATTATTTTTCTTTGTCTCACACATTTATATATGTATATATATGTTTATATGTTATATATCTAAATACAAATGTGTGTGTGTATGTATTATATATATATACATATATATATATATATATATATATATATATATATATATATATATATATATATATATATATATATATATATATATATATGTATGTATCTATAATTTATTCACTTCCTAAAGAACTGAATAATTTTTTTTCGTTTTTTGTGCTAAACATAATTTAATAAATTATATTTGTATAAACTTATCAAAAATAATGTTCCAATTAAATTTTCCGAAAATATATTTTAAAACAAAAATAAGAATGTAATAAACTTTGAAAAATGTTAAATATGTTTCTGTGAGGTAGATTTTAACGGTTCAAAATTCAAATTGTTACTCCAATCTCTCTCTAAGGTGACGAAGAACACTTGCGTTGTTCCAAAATGGCAAATGCATCTTGTCCCGACTGCAAGAGACTGACGGAGGTCGTATTCGACCATTCTGCAGGTGACACAGTTTGTTCGGAATGCGGATTGGAGCTGGAATCTCATTCCATCGACGAAATATCGGAATGGCCAACGTTCGCCAATGAGTCCGGTGATTATGATCCTGTTCGTGTTGGCAGCACTACCAACCCACCTCTATCAAATTGAGGGATCTCCACCGTTATCGCGACGTCCAATGGATCATCAGGGGATTTTCTTTCGTCTTCATTGGGCCGCTGGCAGAATCGAGGCTCAAATCCCTAGCGTGGATTGATCACAGCCTTCAAGCCATATCGTTCATGTGTGATAGGTGATGCCAACAGCTCTTTATTTTTCTTTTAAATTCCAATCTATCGAAGTGGTTTCTGCTGTTAAAAGATATGTTATTGGATGTTCGTAAGTGGTGTTTCTTTCACTCTTTTCCTCATTAGCTTATAGTCTTTGTGTTTTGATAATTCACATTTCAATTAGGTTTTTTTTTTCTGTAGATTTCGGAAACTGTTTGTATTAAACTATATATTGCTATATATTGCTAAAGATATGCCAATGAGATATTTCTTTTAATACCAAATATTTAACTAAATCATCCTACCAAAACACACAGTTTAAACATAATATATTTAATCTTACTTGGGATGGAATGAATTTGATGATTTTCTTTCTATTATTTTTCAAATGCAATGTAAACTGTGAAGAACATTTTAGTGAAAAATTATTGCTAATGGCTCTTTATTTTGCAGGTTGGGTCTAGTTTCAACTATCAAGGTATGCGATTTATTTTATTATTTATTTAGACGTGCATATTTGTGTTTGTTGTTATGTGTGTGTGTGTTCAAAGAGAACATATTCTAAAAATTTCTCGAACAACACTGATGTTAGATATTAGGCACTGTTTAACTGCATCAATATTTTTTGAATGCCATGTTTTCAATTATACTAACTTGATATTTGACTTAGTTTCAAATTTTTGAACAGCTGAATGCATAATTTCATACTAGTCAATATTTGATAAAATTAGAGTATATTTCAAACATATGGGATAATAGTTAGAGGTGGTCAAAATGGATGATCAGGTCAAAGCACAAATTGAGACATTAGAATCATTGTTAAACTTGAATAAAATATATTATGACTCATTTACAATATAGGGGAATAATAGCTCAAATTGGACAAATAATGAATTGTAATATAAGTGATTATTGTTTATTAGTAAGTTTTTTATTTTATTTGGCTGTTCAAGTATGTCATTTCACAATCTAACATTCAATTAGAAGGGTTGATTTAAAATGTATTTTTTCATACACATTTACTATACATACTCATACATCATTCTAGCTTAAGTATGAAATGTAGTAATGAAACATAAAAATCATCATATTCTAATAAATTGTACACAAGTATAAAGATATACACAAATATAAATTTAATTGGAACATGAAAAAAAACTCTATCCAATAAGCCTAGATACAAGATAAACTCAATATATATAACATGACTATAATTAAATACAATTATTTTTTTCTTACATTTGAAAAACAAAATAAAAAGTTGTTGCACTCTCATGATCTTTATGAATTATAACTAATTTGGTTTATACTAAAATAAATGCATGACAAATAAATGAAAATGAAATTTTATTTGTTATGTTAATCATGCATAATGCAAAATATATATTTTGAAATTTAAAAGTGATTAGAATATTTTTGTATTTTGAATACTTCATATACGATCATGAAAAGAAGAAAAAAAATAATAATTTTAATATTCCTCTTAAGCTAGTGCAAAAATATATTTTGTTCTAAGCTTTGAGTTGAGAAAAATACATAGCTTTTAAGTCGATAAAAATGCTTGCTAATTGATTAAGGCATGCAAATGAATTTTAGAGATTGAATTTTCCAAGGTTAGTATAGATGTTGTATTAAAATATATTTTACATACATTAGGTGTTGTATTAAAAATATTAATACAACATGATAAGTATAAGAGTGAAACACCACTCAAATTTTAATATAACGAATTATAAATAATAGTATAAAATGATGAACATCATTATCATCAAAATGTATGTAAATATAAATAGAGTTGACCTTTTGAATTTAGTTCAAAGTAGTATGATAATCATAAAATCAACATATATTTATTTTTTTAATTATCTTTATCTGAGATATTTCTTTCACATAGTTCATTGTATAGTGTTTATTAATAATAAGTAATGAACGTCAACATTAAATTATAAACAATAACTAATATTAGTTTTGTGATTTTATATTGATTAATTATGTCAAAATAGATTTATTGTATGTTAGAAGAAACATCAATCTTGATGTTTATTATGATATCTTAAATATGAGTTTCTCTAAAATGTAATAATTCATGATAAATATAGTTAAAAATATTTTGTTTTTGTTATCTTTTGAGATTATTATTTGCTTAAATATATTTGAATGAGCTTAAATAATATAAGTTTTAAAAATAGTTTGAAATATCTATAATATTTTTGCTTTGAATGAGTTTGAATGAGTATGAATGAGTTTAAATTTATAAATAATGTGGTTTATTCTATTGTAAATTATTTGGATTAGTTTAAATGAGGTATTTTATAGAAATGTTTGAAACTAGTTTTATATTTAATTTATTAAAATGAGTTTTGTTATAATTGTGCTGTAATTTTTTATGGAGTTAATTTGTTTTATAATAGATACGATCGTGTGTTGATTACTTTTCTATCTAACAGATATATTGTATGTTAGAAACAACATAAATCTCAATGTTGTGATATCTTAAGGATAGTTGTTAAGACACAATAATTCATAGTAAATATGATTAAAATTATTTCGTCATTGTTATCTTTTAAAGTTTCTTATTTTTTAAAAGTCACCTGAACGAAATGGGTTCCAGAGATATCTGGAACAGATTGTTCTTTTTCATTTGAATAAGTTTGAGTGAGATAAGTTCTAAAAGTTAGTCTAAAATAAATTATTTTTTTTTCATTTAAATAAGTTTAAATAAGATGAGTTCTAGAAGTAGTTTGGAACATATCTAATACTTCTTATTTGATTGAGTTTTAATTAGTCGAGTTTTATAGATATTCTAGAATATTTCATTATAATTAATTTGAACTGAATTAGTTTGAACCAATATTTTGAAGGCAAAAATACTAGGTGAGATGTTTTCATGTTTGTGAGACAATACATAAACCTCGAAGCTTCGAGACATAAGTTTTTTTAACTATAATATACTTAATAATTATTTTATAATATATTAAAAATAAGATAGTATGGAATAATTTAATAAATATTATATAATATATTAAATTTTAATAAATTTAAAATAATTTTATCAAAATAAAATAAAAAATTTAAATTTATTTTTTTATTATAAATTTATAATAATTTTATTATTATAAATTTAAACTTTTATTCTTATTTGCCTTTTTCATTGTCACTCTCTCCTTTCTCATGCCCTCGCCCTTACACTTGCCCATCGCCCTCGTCCCTCTCACTTCTCCTCTTGTTCTCGCTCCTCTCACTTCTCTCGTTCGCGTCCCTCTCTCTTGCTCCACAGAAAGCTCAATGGAATTTTATGGAGGTGCTCGTCGGAGCTTGTGGAGCTCCGTCGAGCTCTATTCTTTATTTTTTAAATGTCTTGAGGATTTTTAGAGCGCCTCATGTTGAGGCGTGCATAAAGATGTGCTTGAAAAATATTTTTTTAAACTTTGGTTTGAACGAAGTTTTTTCTAGAATTACTTGAAATTAGTTTTTGTTCAGTGGAAGTTAGAGTTAACTAGGTTCAATTTTATGAAGGAGAATGGAGAATGGATAGAGGAGAAAAATAAAAAAAAGAAGAATTTTTATTAATCTGAAAGAATTATTTTTAGAACACTATATGTATGTATGTATATATATTGTTTGGGACATCTAAGATATTGCATGTTCTCAAATATTTAAAAAATTATTAAAACAAACAAAAAATAAACCAAACTTTTGCATGTTCTTTGAAGTTGGGTAGTGCATCTCACAAACCCTCTACTTGGAGAGGAAAGTAGAAGTGATTATGGGTCAGACAACCTGAGCCTAATCCATGGTTGTAGCAGAAAAAAGTTGTGTTGTACATCATGCATGACACAAAACTATGATGAATTGTGCCATCAGCAGGCATGATATGGCTTGTGGCACATCCTGTGTCGTGCTCGGTCTGCTTATTCTACCTCAGTGTCAAAGACTGTCACAACTTGAAATGTCCGGCATGAGTGACATGAACTTGGACATGCTAAATGCCCAAATTGGGTTCAAATAGAACTTGACTTTAGTTGACTTGCATGTGGAGTTCATGCGTGAGTCATCCAATTATTTAAAACAAATATAGATGCGTGTGCATGAAATTCACATGTTTTTTTGTATTCATATTTTTAAAATAAGGTGTATGATGCTCATGTGCCCCATTTAAAAATTTTGTTCTTTTGTCCAGACAATTACTTTTGACAAGAAATCAACAAATATTGTTGTTGTGTTGGGTGTCAGCAATAAAGTGTATTATTTTTAATTTTTTTTAAATATATTTTTTAATCTATATTTAATCTCAGTAGTTAGTTTTTTATCCAATAGTTTGGATAAAAATTCAATGGCAGGGGAGTGGGCACACGGGTCATGCTATTGTTCGTAGAGATGGTAGAAAGGGAATCCATGGATACCAATATACAACTGATGAGGCGAGATATAACATGAAAGAAAAAAAATCAAACGATCATCCATGCAAGGACAAAGGTCCGTGAATAATACTTCGCGGACGCAGCTTCATTCTAACAAAGGTCAAACGACAATGAGAATTAACAAGAACCAGGGCCTCCATAACGTAAGCGAGAAAGTTTCCAAGAAGGGAATGACATTGAAGCTAGAAAGGAGGACAGTTCAGCGTGGGAGCGAGGATGCCGGTCACGCTGCTGTTCGTAGAGAAGAAAGATTTAAACCTGCTGCATTCCACCATAAAAAAAGGGATTCTACGGGCGCCAATATATAATGGAGGAGGCAAGATGTAGAATGAAAGAAACAAATATCGAACTATTATCCGTTCAAGGACAGAGATCCAAAAGAAATGCTTCTACTAAAAGGGACAAACGAACTTCCTTGACGCAGCTTCATTCCCAAAGAGGTGAGGAGGCAGTGGGAATGAATTATAACACGAGCCCCGATAATGTAAGCGAGAAAATTGCCAACAAGCGAATGATGTCAAAGCGTGAACGGGAAACAGTTCAGTACGGGAGCGAAGGCACAGCTCGTGCTGTCATTGGTAGAGAAGGAAGTTATAAACCTGTTAAATTCCAGCGGGAAAGGAACGGAATCTCTGGAGATCAATATGTAATTGAGGAGCCTAGGTGTATCATGAAACAAAAAAATACGAAACAATTATCCGTGCGAGAACGAAGGTCAGCAAAAAAAACTTCCATTGAAGGGGATAGACGTAGTTCGTGGGTTCATCCTAATTCTCTCTGTAATAATCGGAGCTCTGATACATCTCATTCAATCTCTTACAACAATACCGAGATGCCAGATCCGAGGCGAAAGAAGAAAAAGTATGCTATGCGGTTAGATTCATATGATATTTGGAATAAGCGGCTAGACGATGGCATATTAGCTGATTGTAAGCATTTACAAAATATTATTTAGACAAATTCTGTTCAATTTTGCTTCATGCGTATTTCACTCTTTATAATATTTTCTGGTGTAATTTTTTTTCTAGTTCGGCCCCAACCAATACATTTCAAATGGCTAGTTCTCTTGAAAAATAGAATAGACTCTGGTTTTGGTCCCAATTCAATCTTTATAATACTTATAAACCCTAATTTCAATTTAGTCATTATAAAACTAGATTTTTGTTTGGGTTCGCTCAATTTTCATTTATAAAGTGAAAACTTAGGATCTGTTTCTATTTATTATGAACTAGTCCAAAGTTTGATAATGCGTGACAAATTCAGTATGATCAGTTAGAGAACTTAATGTTTCAAAGTTGATCAAGTTTTGGCCATGTTGAATTAAAATGCAAGTGAACAATTTTTTTTATTGATGAAGTGAAAGTAGATAAATGAAACCTCATACTATCAAAAATAAGAAATGAGAGAAAAGGAGGAAAATAAAATAAAACTTGTTGAGACTAATGATTGTTTTCTTTATTTTTTATTTAATTTTTTTATTTATGAGTTGTATATATTATGCTCAAATTTGTAAGAATGATACTATTAGTTTTACTTATTCTACGTGTTGCACCAACTTAAGAATTATTAAAAATGTATTTATTTTATTTAATATACGAGCATTTAACATAACATATGAGTCATAATAAAAAAAATAGTCTATTGTCATTGTTTACTAGTTGATCTGAATTGGCTACCATTGGTTGGTGTTGATTGGCATTGTTCACATCAGTCAATGAGGATAATATCCAGAATATTTGTAGAGATTTTTATAAAATATTAGAAATAGTATTTCGCTATCATATTATAAATTTTGGTAAATTTTTGATACTTAACAAAAATTTTAGGGATAATGTTGGCGTGTTTGTCACATGTGGTGCTTAGTAAACAACTTTTGATTTTTTGCAAAAAAGAAAATATTTTCTTTTTTTGCAAAAAATTGCTTTATATAGTGGTAATAAATTGGTTGGGTTTTTTTTTACTACCAATTTGTTGATGTGCTCATCTAATGTGCAGAATTAATTTTTTGCTCAAATTAAATAGTCAGAATTGATTCCTTATGATTATATGAAGATCCAATGGTCAGATTTGGACTAAATTTTCATGTAATAATTAGTATTTTTTTTAGGATGATAATTTGACTAACGACTAGTTTGATCAAAAAAAATTTCATAAATAACCAAAAATAGTCCCATTTCATATATTATAGAATGAAAACAAGAAATAATTCACACACACACCTTTATTCATGCAAAACAAATATTATATAGTTTTTTTCTCAAGTACAACAAGAGAAAAGTTAATTTTTGCATACAAAAATAAGACAAATGCAAAGAAAGTCATATATTTGGGAGAAATTTGTGTTGAATTATTGCACTCAATGTGAGGAAGACATACACATATAATTGATGAGAATGATGTGGATAATAAAGATGATATCCATGTGTGTCTGGCTGACATGTACCCTGATGAGCGAGTTGCTTGTCAAGCTGATACATATAGTATATTTGATCTTAAATACATGAGAGAAATTGAAGCACATTAATGCTAATTAAAACAAATAAAAAAAATTGGCTTGCTTATCCTAATCCCAAGCAATTAGTTTTTTTTGTTATTACAACACGAAACTAAAGAAATGTGATACGAAAGCAAAGCATGATAAAGTTGCAGAGAGATTATATTGAATTACTTGACATTATAGTCGAGGTTAATGAATATGAGGAGAAAAAAAATTCATTGTTCCAATGAGTCAGGCATGTACACTTTGATGATGAACATGAGAATTCCGACTCATGAATTGCTGCTCATGATGTGATGCTTGAGCAGCAGATATTAATATTGAACGAGTATTGTCTGAAGAAGTTCATAGTTGAGAGTTTTAGTAAAGACACAGAAGATACAATTATGCAAGGAGGAAGATCTTAGCCGGTAGTCACTTCTCAGCCTTACTTTGACTCTACGAGTATTGAACAAAGTAGTATACCTAGTGGTCGATGATACTTTTACTTCTGGTTATGAATGACTCAAGATGAGATGAACTAATGATGGAGATGTTGTTGAAGGGGGTATTGGACAACACTAAAGTCAATCTCTATTGAGCTCATTCGTTTGTGAAGATAATTTATTGATTGTACACACAATCAAGACCATGACTCCAGAAGAGCTGGGCCACATGTTGGAGCGATTGAAAAGCTGTACAAATCAATATAATGTTAGATACAAGGAGGACAATAAATGAGTATATAAAACATTGATTTTCCTATCAATGAAGAGGTTGTGGGCAACTATCATCAAGTTTATGAATGATATATTTATACTTATGATTAGTATTATTAAAACTCTATTTCTCGGTATTAATATTGTCTTCAACAAAATAGTCTTCCTTTGTTGAATAATGCAATATAATCATATCAATCTTTTTTTTAATACTAGACTATTGCGATGCAATATGTATCAATTTTAGTCATAGAATATAATTAAATATTTCATATATTATGTTAAGTCTTAACTTGTAAAATTTGAGTTTAATATTTTTTTTGATTAATATTTTTAAATTCAACCATATGATTCATACATATAATTAATTATGCATATACTATAACTTTAAATTATATACTTTAATTTTATTATTTTTTGAAATTTTTGTAAATATTTTCATTTAATTGATGTTTTATCAAAATAGCCACTGATATTTACAGATACATTCATAAATCAGAAGTACTAATATTTTCATGATTACTGATATTTTGATCCTTAACCTTAACCAATATTAAAAAATTTAATTTTTTACTATCAATAGCAAATTTTTGTCAAGAAAATAAATATATTTGAGAAGATCTAATTTAAATTATTGATCTCTATGTCCATGTATTAAAATCTCAATTTTTAGATGTATGTTTTTCTGTTGCTTGGATTACTTCACTTAGATAATAGCTTGTAGGTGCCATAGTCAGGTTGACTTGGGTCAGGATATGGTCATGGTGACTCATTTTTTATTTGAAAAGAGAGCAAAAAGGGTGAAAGAAGAAATTTCCTCCATCATTGTTTCCTCTATAAAAAATGGGAAATAATATTATTTCATCAGAAATGATTACTCATTTTTCAAATGATAATGTCTTATTACAAACTAATTATCTAGATGTATGTCAATCAAATCTTAATTTCATTGATATGTTACTCTTAAAATATACTTCAAGTTTTTAATGATTTTGTTATGTTTTGGTTATAATTAATTTGTTAGAAATGTCTAGGTCTCTTGAAAAAGAGAATCAGCTTTAAAAACCCAAAATAAATTAAACTCCCCCTTGTTTTTAGTCATAATTTCATAATCATAATA
>JAREIK010008727.1:0-20602 GCA_029783825.1 Sapria himalayana | reverse complement strand
AGACAGAAAGATAAGAATAAAGGTAGATAGATACATAGACAAATATTAAGATAGACAAATAAATAAATAGATACATAGATAGATAGATTTATAGATAAATAGATAGACAGACAGACAGATAGATAGATAGACAAATAGATTGAGAGATAAATAGATAGACAGATAGAAAAATAAATAGATAGACAGACAGATAGATAGACAAAATGACATATAGGCAGATAGATAGACAAATAGACATATAGACAGATAAATAGATAAAATATTGAGACATAGATCACAACAAGAAAAATCTCATAGAACTAGGGACAATTCCCTAGCTAAATGGGCATTTTTTGTCACTAAAAGAGATATAGCAATGGATTACGATGGATTGGTTCCCTATCTAAAGTGCTCCTCACTAAAATTTAGTGAGGGAATGTGTCCCTAGCTAAAAATTTAGCGACGAAAAAATCCCTTGCTAAAAAAGATAATTTCCCTAGCTAAATTAGTAAGCTAAATGTGATTTTTCATTGCTAAACGGAAATAACGACGAAAGATTTCCCAAGCTAAAGTGCTATTCGCTAAATTTTAGCGACGAAAATTGTCCCTAGCTAAATACAGTTAGCGACGGAAAAATCCATTGTTAAAATAAAGAAATCCCTAGCTAAATCAGCTAAGGAAAATTCTCTATCTAAATTAGCAAGGGAAACTTTGCTATATTAGCTAGTGAATTTTTACTAGCTATTTTAATTTCAAAACAATTTTTATAATTTAATTTATTTTAAAATTTTTTATTTAATAATTTAATATTTTAATATCAAATTGAATAAAAGAAACTATAAATGATAATTTATCATAAACAAAAAATAAAATCATCTAATAACTTATTATAATTCAATATTTTACATAATCAAAACAAAAAAATAATAAAATTTTATTACATCTTATTCATCAATGTATCTACCGATAATGCATAAAGTATAATCTATCTATTCATTCATGTTACTTTCTCTCCCTTTGCTCATCTGATCACCATTTTTCTACTGCGACAAAGCTGTCCAAGCCATGGCACGTAATGTTTAGTGAAAAATCTTATCACTTATACAAGCTTTGCATGGCAAACAATGTGATATTATATCTGTAAGAAATTTATAAAACTCAGTCAAATTAAAATAAAAAAAAGTTATGTTTTGATAAATATATAATACTATTGTATATATGTAAATATATACTAACATTTCACTCATACATACATTACTACTGTATATGTACATAAAAACTACAATATTATGTGTACATATATACTGAGTACAAATATACTCAGTATATATGTACATAAAATATTGTCATATTATACGTACATATATACTGACATTATACGTACGTATATACAATATTTGTTGCTATTGTTGCTGCTCCCACTGAGTATATACATACGTATATACTGACTTTATACGTATGTATTATATGTACATATATACTGAGTACAAGTATACTTAGTATATATGTACATAAAATATTGTAGTATTATATGTACGTATATACAAACTTTATATTTACGTATATACCATAGTTGTTCATGTTGTTGTTATTGTTGTTGTTGTTGCTGCTGTCGCTCCTGCCTTTGCTACTATCGCTACAAATGCCACTGCTGCTACCGCCACTGCTGATGCTGCCTTTGCTACCACTGTTGTCGTTGCTACCGCCGCTGCCGCCGCTGCTGCCGACGCTGCCGCCGCTGCCGCCGCTGCCGCCACCGCTGCCGCCGCTGCCGCCACCGCTGCCGCCGCTGCCGCCACCGCTACTACCGTCGCTGAGCTGCTGTGGCCGCTACCCCACTAAGCCGTTGCTGATGCTGTCACAGTTGGCCACTACAGCCACTGCCGCCGCTGCCACTGCGGCCACCACTGCCACCGCTACTATCGCCGCCACTGCCGGTGCTGCCACTACTTCCGGTGCTGCTGCTACTTTTGGTGCTTAAGGTGATGCCTCAGCTGCCTCCGCTGCCGCCGCTCCCACCGCTGTCACTGCCGTCACTACCACTGCTGCCGCAGCCACCATTGCCACAGCTACCGCCGCTGCTACTACCCTCGCTGCCATTACTGCAAATACCCTTGCTGCTACTGCCACCGCCATTGCCATTGCCGCTGCTACCACCGCTGATAATAAGCTTTTACATACCATAATAGGATAAAATTCTACCCAAAAAATTCGGAGACACACAAACATATTCATAGATATATAAAAATAGTTAATATAGACATGAATAAACACAATTTAAAGTTGAGTGTCATACAGCTTCAACAAAAATTTAATTAAATAATTTAATATTTTTATATTAAATTGAAATAAAATAGAAACTATAAATAAAAATTTTTAATTAAACAAAAAAATACATTTAATAATTTATTCTAATACAAAATTTTAAATAACTAAAACAAAAAAATAACAAAATTATATTACATCTTATTAATCAATGTATCTACCGATATTGCATAAAGTATAATATATTCATGCATTGACATTGCTTTCTCTCCCTCTGCTCCACTGATCACCAACTTTATGTTGCGAAAAAGCTGTTTGAGTCACGGTGCATCATGTCTGTTGAAAATTCATTCACTTATACAAGCTTCGTATAGGAAACAATGTGATCACCAATGTATATAGTCAGTATATACGTACATATATACTGACTATATACGTACGTATATACTGCATTTGTTGCCATTGTTACTACTCCCACTGTCGCTGCCATTCCTGCCATTCCTGCCACTGCCATTGCCACTACTGTTACTGTCACTGCCACTGCCATTGTCGCTGGTGTTGTCGCTACTGCCAGTGCTGCCGTTGCCGCCGCCGCTACTACCGTCGCCCGCGGACACTTCTACTACTACTACTACCGATGCAGCTGCCGCCACTGCCATCGCTGCCGCCGCCGCCACCGCCCCTGCTACCGCTATTGATAATAGGCTTTTACATACCTATAATAGGCTAAAACTCTGCCCAAGAAATTTGGCAACACACAAACATATATGTAGATATATAAAAACAATTATTATAAACATGAACGAACATAAATTAAAATTGATTATCATACAGTTTCAACAAAAATCCAAAAAATGTCTAACAATGATGTTTAGATAGAAAGAGAGTGCCAAAATAAAATATTTTAGGAATAATAAAGATAAAATAAGCTAGTCCTCCTTTTAATAAAGTTGAAATCGATAAATATGGGACCCATGCATTGGAATGATCATGGCAATGTATGAATGCTTTGAATCAGATTTTTTTCATGTGTCTCACATAATGTGTCCTGCAAAGATTCATATGCTATGTATTTGAATATTCTTCACCACAAGCAAACGATTCAGTACCCTCATTTTGGTCAATGTTTAGAGCCATTGTACTTTTCCCCATGATAAATCCAAACAAAATAATTTGGCACAAAGCCATATTTAGCCAAATGGTATCTTATAGTGTTTGCATCATGAAAAGGGATATTCTGACACTTGCGATGATTACATCGACACTTAATATTTTCTCCATCCATCCATCTCGATTGACTACTTGCAAAATTGATGAAAGTTTCAAGCCCACTCAAAAAATCTTTATTCAAAATTCAATTCATAAACCTTCTGTACATCCACTAACGATTTGAAATCATTCTGCACTGTTCTATTTATAAAAAAAATGCCCAATCATTATATTGAATAAAACATTATATTACTTCAAAATATACTAATAATTAAATAAAATTAATTACAAATGAATATTTAAAAATTAAATATCATGAATATCGAGGCAATGCATTTGCAGAATCTATATGAATAAATAATGTAATTTTTAGCATGATAAAGATTAATAGGTATCACGGTAATACTAAATAAAAGGAGCAAAATATGATAATGCACAAGAAAGGAAAGCAAAAAAGAAAGACATTTAAAGTTTGAAGGGGGAGAGGGAGAGAGAGAGAGAGGGAGGGGAGAAGGAGATAAAAGGAGGGAGACAGAGGGGGAGAGAAATGGTGAAAGGGAGAGAGAGGGAGAGATAGAGAGAGAAGGAGAGAGAGAGGGAGAAAGAGGGAGAGAGAGAGAGAGAGGGAAGAGAGAGGGAGAGAGAGGGAGAGAGAGGGAGAGAGAGGAAGAGGGAGGAAGGGAGGGAGGGAGAGAGAGAGAGAGAGAGAGAGAGAGAGAGAGAGCAAGAAAGGAGAGCGAGAAAAAAAATGAAAAGAGAGAGAGTGACACTTAAAGAAAACGAGGAAGTGAGTGACAAAAAGTATTAGAAAGGGAGAGAAAGACACAGAGAGTGCAGTGTTGGAATTAAAAATTATATAAAAGGAAAATAAAATTTCTTCTGTACAAACCTATCACATATTACATCTTTTGTCATAAATAAGTTCATATTTGAGTCTGAGGACCAAGGGCCGGGATTAGGTAAGTTTACGACCTTTATTTGTATTATACCATATATGAGTCTGATCAACGAACACTCTCATGATATGTGCTCACATATTGTTGATATTATATCTTTTGCCATTTAATTAAAAGCTAGTGTAACAAATTAGTATTATCCCATATATAATTATATGTTAGGATACAAATAGTAAATGTAGTTATAAATAGTTACTTATAGTTAAACATATAATAATATATAGATATATGGATACAAGTAGTTATAAGTAAATATAAATAAATGTATACAAAGTTATAAATAATTATATAGATTTACATATATGTATACAATTAAAAATAAAGTTATATTTATTCATATAATGTTTTTTTATAGTGATACAAATATTTATATAAAACTAAAATACATTCTTAGTATATATATATGAATAGTTAAACATAGTTAAACATTATGTTGTATGTTTTTATACATATAATTATAAATATAGTTACATGTCGTTATACATATGTTACACGTATAGTTAAACTTATATTTATACATGTATGTATATATATTTTTTCATATAATTTCATATATTTATACATATAGTTATGTATAGGTATGGATATACTAAAATACATTTTTTATACTAATATATAAAAATGTATATTAAATATATGTTGTTAATATATTTAAATATATTTATGTATAACATTTTTATAGTTATACATATAGTAAAATAGAATTATTTATAGTTATATGTTATTATACATAAAATATATATAGTTATAAAAATTTATATATAATATAACATTTAGTTTATTTATATTCATACGAGTCGTAATATTTAGTTATACATAAATATAAACATTGTTATAAACAAATATATAGATTCACATTTATTTATACATATATGTATAAATAGTAAAAAATATAGTTATATTTAATTATATAAAGTTTTATTTAGTTTTACAAATATTTATATATAGTTTTGCACATATAATTAAACATAATGTTGTATGTTTTTATACATGCAATTATAAATAAAGTTACATGTGGTTATACATATAGTAACACATATAGTTATACTTATATTTATACATGTAGGTATATATATTTATTCATATAATGTTATATATTTATACATATAGTTATGTATAGGTATAGATATAGTAAAATACATTTTTATATACTAATATATACAAATGTATATTAAATATAAGATGTAAATTATATATCTAAATATAGTTATGTATAAAGCTTTTATAGTTATATATATAATAAGATACAATTATTTATAGTTATATGTTATTATACATATAGTATATATAACTATAAAATTTTTATTTAGTTAAACATATAGTTATATATAAATATATTAATACGAATAGGTATACATAAAATATATAAAGTTATAAATAAATATATAGATTTACATATATGTATACATAGTTACAAATATAGTTATATTTAATTATATAGAGTGTTATATAGTTATACAAATATTTATATATAGTTATACACATATAGTTAAATATAATGTTGTATGTTATTATACATGTAATTATAAATATAGTTACATGTGGTTATACATATAGTTACACATATAGTTATACTTATATTTATACATGTAGGTATATATAAAGTATTATATAATTTTTTATATGTATACATATAGTTATCTATAGGTATATATATGGTAAAATACCTTTTTATATACTAATATATAAAAATGTATATTTAATATATGTTGTTAATTATATTTTTAAATTTAGTTATGTATAATATTTTATAGTTATACATATAGTCAAAGATAGTTATTTATAGTTATATGTTCTTATACCTTTGAGATCCAATGGCAAAAAGACACAAAACAGAAAACAAATAAGTTTGGCTTACAACAGATCAGAACAAAGTAAATGTTGTCTTGTATTTTAGGCTTGCAATATATAAATATAAATACAATTTGAATCGCCCTAGAAACAAAAGATGTCATCCACATAACATAACAAAACTCAAGCAAAATATGCAAAGATTAGATCCACATCCAGATATGTCAATAAAGTTTGCCTCATCCTGCTAAAATTGTTTATGATTTGCTGGAAATGTAATTGGAAAGCCAATCAAGACCCTCATAGAGGCTCTCGCCAGAGGTAGCACATGTGCTCTGAATGTGCCATTGGCATTGGAGAAGAGAGTGACGTTCTAGCTTGTCAATAATTTTAGCTGCATTCATCGCATTGGGAAGATCTTGCTTATTGGAAAACAACAGCAAAATTACATCTTGAAGTTTTTCCTCATTTTGCATCCTATGCAACTCATCTCTAGCTTCAACTACTTGATCTTCATCATTGCTGTCCACCACAAAAATGAGTCCTTGAGTATTTTGGAAGTAATCCCTCCAGAAAGGGGGAATCTTGTCTTGACCCCCAACAACCCACGTAGTGAAATTGATGTTTTTGTATGTAATAGTCTCTACATTGAAGACAATAGTAGGAATTGTGGTGAAAATTTAACCAAGCTTCAACTTATACAGAATGGTTGCCTTTTCACCATCATCAAGACCTAGTGTCAAAATCCTCATTTCCTTGTTGGCAAACAGCCTGCTGAACAGCTTTGTGAACGTAAACCCCATTTCGTCCACTAAATCTCAATCCCTTTGTCGTATGGTAGATAAGATATCTAATTAGAGAAAAAAAAGAACCAATAGACCTCAAGAGATGGTCACCAGAGAGGGAGGTCAACCTCTTTATGTTATTATACCTATATAATTAAAAATAGAGTTATATATAGTTAAACATATAATTATATATAGATATATTCATACAAGTAATTATAAGTAGTTATACATAAATATATACAAAGTTATAAATAAATATATAGATTTAATTATATGAATACATATATGTATACATTGATACAAATATAGTTGTATTTAATTATAGAGTATTACATAGTTATACAAATATTTATATATAATTATACATATATAGTTATAAATACATATGTTGTTATAGATATAGTTATATATAATATTTTTATAATTATACACATACTAAAATACAATTATATATAGTTATATATTATTATACATATGATATATTTTGTTAAAAATAATGTTATATAGAATTACTCATATAATTATAAAATATTATATAGTTAATAAAATAGTTATATATAGTTATTAATATAGTTAAAAAAAATAGTTTACATAGTTACAAATATAGTTAAATATAATTATTAAAAGTTTTATATAGTTATAAAAATATTTATAAATAGTTATCATATACTATGATAACAACACACTCTAAAATGCCCAATCGAATTGCATCACTATAGAGAAATAAATTGTTTCAACAATCTTTTCTTTAGGTAAATTATTATCATATTTAGTGAGAACCAAAGTCATAGTATATACTAAATATTCTATAATCAAATATCTCATAGAAAACTAAGATGTCTAGCCTAGATTGATTTGATGGATTTTATAATTACAATAGTTTGAACTAGAGATATTAGATAAGAAATGTACATATAATCAAAATTAAAAATAACTAATCAAGACTAGAAAAAGAAGATAGAAAAGTTGTTGAAAAAGATATTAGATAGATTTTTATATTTGAACAACTTATAGTATTCAATGAAAATGTAACACCATGGTATTTAGTATTGAATGAACCTTCATCATTGCAAGTATTATTCTGATCAAATTTTGAGGCAAAGCATTATAGATGGGAGATTAGTTGTATCTTGCAAATTTTATTTTTAAAGTTTTATCTTTGTAAATTGAAACTACATCATATATTTTAGAATTTTTTTGTAATATTACACAAACATATAGTTATTTGTTTTGAAATTACAAAATGAATTTTAACAAATGAACTTTTTATTAGAAATCAATTTTAGTTAAATAATATTAAATGAAATAAAAATACAAACCCAAAACATATTAAATCATAATGATTTATACAAAAAATAAAAATATAATAAAAAAATATTTAAGATTGAAAGAATTAAATTTAAGTTCCTTTATAGAGTTAGATATAGTAAAAAACACTTATATAAGAAATTCCAATTATATCACATATGCATATTGATGTATAGTTATGCTTAGATACACTTATATAAATTACACTTATGTTTATGTATATTGTTTATGTATATAGTTATATATATTGATGTAGATATCAAGTCGGCATACCTTATACTATTTATGTATAGTTATGTATATTAATATAAATAAATACATTTATATATAGTAATATGTTGATATACATATTGTTAAATATATATATATATATAGTTATATATATATATATATATATATATATATATATATATATATATGTGTGTGTGTGTGTGTGTGTGTGTGTGTGTATGTGTATTAAATATATCTTGTTATATTTATATATAGTAATGTTTATGTATACTATTTTTATAGTTATATAGATATAGGAAAATAGACTTATATTAGAAATTCGAATTATATCACACATGCATATTGATATATAGTTATGTTTAAATACACTTATATACAATATACCTATGTTTATAGTATACCATTTATGTATACAGTTTATATATAGTTATGTATATTGATGTTGATATCAAGTCGACATACCTTATATTGTTTATGTATACTATTTATATATAATTATGTATATTAATGTAGATAAATACATTTATATATAGTAATATGTTGATATACATATTGTTAAATAAATTTATATATTGTTATAAATGTATATATATATATATATATATGTATATTAAATATACGTTATTATATTTATATATGGTAATGGTTATGTATACTATTTTTATAGTTATAATATAGTAATATACACCTATATAAGAAATTCGAATTATATCACACATTAATATTGATGTATAGATATCTTTAAATACACTTATATAAAATAAATTTATATTTATGTATACTGTTTATAAATAGTTATGTATATTGATGTAGATATCAAGTCAGCATACCTTATACTGTTTATGTATACGGTTTATATATAGTTATGTATATTAATGTAGATAAATACATTTATATATAGTAATATGTTTATATACATATTGTTAAATTCATTTATATATATATATATATATGTATGTATGTATGTATGTATATTAAATATACGCTTATATATATATAAAATAATGTTTATGTATATTGATGTAGTAAAATACATCAATTCGGCATACCTTATGTATAATTATAAAATATTTTATGTTTATGTTTATATAAACATAAACATTATAAAATATGTTTATGTTTATGTTTATATATATATATATATATATATATATATATATATATATATATATATGTGTGTGTGTGTGTGTGTGTGTGTGTGTGTGTGTGTGTGTGTGTGTGTGTGTATGTATTTTATATATAATTATAAAATATGTTTATATACATATTTTTTTAGTTATATATATATATAGTAAAATACACTTATATAATAAATTTCAATTATATCACACATGCATATTGATGTATAGTTATGTTTAAATTCACTTATATAAAATACACTTATGTTTATGTATACTATTTATGTATACTGTTTATGTATACTGTTTATGTATACTGTTTATATATAGTTATGTATATTGATGTAGATATCAAGTCAGCATACCTTATACTGGTTATGTATACTATTTATATATAGTTATGTATATTAATGTATATATAGTAATATGTTTATTTACATATTGTTAAATACATTTATATATAGTTATATATATATGTATGTATGTATGTATGTATGTATATTAAATATATGTTGTTATATTTATATATAATTATGTTTATGTATACTCTTTTTTAGTTATATATATATATATAGTAAAATACACTTATATAAAAAATTTGAATTATATCACACATGCATATTGATGTATAGTTTTGTTTAAATACACTTATTTAAAATACACGTATGTTTATGTTTACTATTTTTGTATACTATTTATATATAGTTATGTCGGCATATCTAAGTATGTATAGTGTTTATATTGATGTATAAATGTATACTAGTTATGTAGATATCAAGTCGGATACCTAAGTATATATACTAGTTATGTAAATATCACGTCGGCATACCTAAGTATGTTTACTTGTTATGTATTAAATACACATGCATATTGATGTATACTATTTTTGTAGATTTCATGTCGGCATACCAAAGTTTGTATACTATTTATATTGATGTATAAATGTATACTAGTTATATAGATATCAAGTCGGCATACCTAAGTATGTATACTAGTTATGTAGATATCAAGTCGGCATACCTAAGTATGTATACTAGTTATGTAGATATCAAGTCGGCATACCTAAGTATGTATACTAGTTATGTAGATATCAAGTCGGCATACCTAAGTATTTATACTAGTTATGTATAAAATACACAAGCATGTTGATGTATACTTTTTTTTGTATATATCAAGTCGGCATACCTAAGTATGTATACTATTTATTTTGATGTATAAATGTATACTAGTTATGCAGATATCAAATCAGCATACCAAAGTATGTATACTAGTTATGTAGATATCAAGTCGGCATACCTAAGTATGTATATTGGTTATGTATAAAATACACATGCATATTGTTGCATACTATTTTTGTAGACATTACGTCGGCATACCAAAGTATATATACTGTTAATATATTGTTTTTGTATACTGTCACCATCAAAATCCACACAATGACAATGCATTATATCACAAAAATTATAAAGTATGTATACAAATAAGTTTATATACGCAATCCTAGCATACCATGGTGATTAAAAAAGATTTCAGAAACAAAAAAAAAAAGAATCAAAATGCTAAATCTTTGATAACAATTCTAGATAACCGATGAAGAATAAATGTATAGGATATACCTCAAATCAATAACAATTTAAAACTTAAACCTCGATTAAATTTTGTTGCGTTGGCGTCGAGAGGTAGATGGCGGAATGCTGAGGACTTAGTTCACGTGTTAGAGATGCATAGGCGTCAAGAGACACAATATATATATTAGAAAAATATTTATATTTTTAATTATTAAAACATTAAATAAATAATATATATATAATATACAAAAATACTCATTAATTTTATTTACTTTCAAAATTTTTTCAACAAAATTAATGTGCGTGTAGAAAGGTACACACGATAAACAAATACCTTACAATTTTTTAATATAATATTAATTAAACAATAAATATATAAATAATTAAAAAAAATATGTTTAGCCTTATAAAAAAATATCAAATAGATACAAAATTAACAAACTTCATATAATAAGACATAAATGAAAAGATGATTTGTCTTCTAGCTACTCGCCTAAGAGTTATAAAATACTCTTAATGTTAAAAAATATATAAAAATTTATATTTTATGGTTATAAATTTTTAAAAATTCATATTAATATTTATGAAGATAATATGAAATAATTTAAAGGCATAAAATTTCATATTATTTCATATCATTAATAATTTTTAAAATTCAAAAAATTACTTAAAGTGAGAAGATAATTTAAAAAAGTAATATTTATTATTTTAATAAAAATTTAATGTTAAAAGCTAATAGTAAAAATATTACTTATTTCTTTAATTCTTATAAATTTTAGTATGAGCAAACATCTATGTATTTATTTATAAAAATTAATCTATTTTCTTTTAACTTTAATTGAAAAAATTTATATTTTTATTATATTTCAAGATTTTCAAATTTTGTATTAATAATTTTTTTAAAAGTTTCCTATAATCTTAAATTTTTTTATACTTATAATAATATTAATATTTACTAGTTTATTCATCAATTCAGATATTTTTGAAAATGTTATCTATTTTATCATACAATGAATTAATTTACATTTATATTAGTAGAAATTTTAATGGATGTTAATTTAATTTTTATAATATCAAAAAAATTATACTACTTATTGTATTAATTATTTAATATTAGTTTAACAAATTTTTAAGTTTCAAAATAAAAAATTAATAGAAATAATTTTTGTATACTTTTTAAAAAATTAATACATCATAAAAATCGTTAATTTATTCCTTATCAGTATATTTTTTTTGTATTTTTATATTTTTAAAATTATTTATTTATAATATTTTTTTTATAATATTACGAGGAGAAAGTATCTTTCAAGGATCGCTCATCTATAAACAATTAACATACATTTAATAAACAAAATTAAATAAACTTTTAAAACTAATAATAAATTAAAAAAAATTAAATAATTAAATATTGACTAGGAAATTCCGTCGCTATGTTTGGGATTTAATTAGCTAGAGAAGTTCGGTCGAGTAAAAGAAGAAACCTCTGGATTTGAAAAAAACGCTCTCAACTTTCTAGAGAGAGAAAATTTTTCTAGAGAGAGAAAGTTCAAATTTTGAGGAAGAAGAAGCAGATTTCAATGTTTTTTTAAGGGAAATGGATTTCTTAGGGAATAAGAAATCCTTTTCTAATTTTCTTAAACAAACCGTGCGCACAGTGTCATCCTCTTCGGACACTCACGTGAATTTTATCGAGGAACCCTCGATATTGTTCTCGCCCGAAGATTTACAGAAGCTAACCGAGCCTCACAAATACTCTCTCGTTAGCAAATTTTCACACGGGTGCCCTCGCATGGAAGACATTCGTGCATTCTTCGATTCCTTGAAGCTTAAAATGCTTATTAAGGTTGGATTAATTGATGACAAACACATCCTATTACAATTGTTTTCCGAAGAGGATTTTCACAGAATTTGGTTGCGAAGCATCTGGTATATCATGGGTTATCCCATGAGAACCTTTAAATGGACAGAAAGCTTCTCCACGAAAGAAGAATCGTCGGTAGCTCCGGTATGGTTCCTGTTTCCCTTGCTACCGATTCACTTCTTTGATAAATATGCTCTGTATCGCATTGCTTGCTCTATTGGTTCTCCTCTTCTCTTGGATGGTGCTACTGCTACACTTTCCAGACCAAGTGTAGCACGTATTTGCATTGAAACTGATTTACATAAGCCTATCCCTTTGCGTATTTGGATAGGAGACACAAATGGTGGAGGTTTCTGGCAGCAAGTTGTTCCAGAAAACCTCCCAAATTATTGCTCTTGCTGCAGGAAAATGGGACATGGAATGGATGTTTGTCTAGTTAAAAAACGAAGAGAGGAAAACAATCTAATGAGGGAGGACAGATCCATGGCAGCTGGAAGGGGGAGAGAGATAGTAAGATATCAAAAAAAACCCCAACTCACACAATCTGTTCACTTTGAACAACAGAAAAATGATGAAAATGATACAAAATTAATTGAATACAATAAATTGAATGAAGAAGAGGATAGGGCAGTAACTAATTTAGAAGATGCAAGAAGGGCTGAAATGATAAAGAAAATATCAGATTTAAATAGAAGAACAAGAGTTTAATTGAAAAACAAACAAAATAAAAATAATGCTTGGGCAGTACCTATAGTTGATTACTCAGAGGAAGATTTAGAGTTAAGAAGTTTGACTTCCCTCTATACCGTTAGAGAGGAAGAAGAGCAGAAAATCAGAATGCAAAGAGATGATATAAATCTAGAAAAACTAAAATATAACATGGGTAATAAGGAGTGGGCTATTGAGGAGTTAAAAATAATGGCTATTCAAATGGGTCGAGAATGGAAAGGGGAAAGAGGAGGGGATTTGAGAGCTCTTTAAAAAAACCAAGGAATATGAAAAAATACTTAAACAAAACATACGAAACCAAGTGCACTACCAGAGCGCAAGCTAAGTTATTAATTAATGTATAATTACATTTACTGGAACATTAGAGGAATTGCTAATCTCCCCTCTAGAAACAGATTGAAAAAATTAATATACTTGCATAAGATTAATCTTATTGCTATAGCTGAACCCATGGTAGATAAAGATCAAATAGGACATTACAAAATCTTATTAGGATTTGATCATGCATATGCTAACAATAATGGTAAAATTTGGGTATTGTGGAAAAGTAATTTAAACATAAAAATCATAAAAGATACAAACCAGTTAATAAATATTAGTTTAAGTCATAATGTTAATGAAATTATCACGATAGTTTATGCCAAAAACAAAAAAGAAGATAGAAAAGAATTATGGGAAGATATGGAGGAAATATCTTTAGAAAAAAAGCCTTGGATTATAGGAGGAGATTTCAACTCAGTTAGAAATTTTAAAGAAAAGAAGGGAGGAAAAGCTCCAAATAAAAAAGCCATGCTACATTTTAATGATATTGTAAACAAGACTAGCTTAATAGAGGCTAAATTCTTGGGCTCTCTTTTTTAATGGTGTAATAACTGGAAAAAGAAGGGTACAATCTGGGCTAGATTAGACAGAGTGTTATTCAATTTTTTATGGCTTGAGCATTTCGGTGTGACAGAGGTGAAACATTTGAATAAGACCTGTTCTGATCATAGCCCACTTTTGATTACCATTAAAAATTTTACTTGCACAGGAGGTTCCTTTAGATTTCAAAATGCTTGGTGTTTGCATCATGGTTTTTTGAATATAGTAAAAGACTCCTGGAATAGAGAAGCATCAGGAAATTTTATTCAAATATTGAATCACAAACTCAGTAGGCTAAAATTAGACATGAAACTATGGAATAAAAAAGCTTTTGGCAATATTAACAAAAATGTAACAGATGCTGAAGATTTAGTCTCTAAAAAAGAATTAGAATTCGAATCTGACCAAAATGATAACAATAGAAGAGCATTAAGCAAAGCACAAGCTGATTTGAAACTTAAACTACTAATGGAAGAAATATTTTGGAAACAAAAATCTAAATTAAAATGGTTAAAAGAAGGAGATAAGAACACAAAATTTTATCAAAGAATAGTTAAGATTAAACAACATAAACACAGAATTAGTGGTATAAAAAATAATGAGGAAGTATGGGTGCATGATGATTTAGATATACAAAATTATTTCACAAAGTTTTTCAAAAATCAATTAAGTGAAAAAAAAGTGCTGAAAAGATATACATTATTACAAAAAATTGAAAATAAAATTACAGCTGAAGATAATAATATGTTAATCAACTTCCTTGATGAAGATGAGATCAAAGCAGTCATTTTCAGTATGAACAAGGACAGTGCAGCAGGCCCCGATGGATGGAATTTTTGTTTTTTTCAGATTTGTTGGGATATAATCAAAAAAGATATAGAAAAAGCCATAAACAGTATATTTTGTGGTGCTGAAATAGAAAAAAATGGGGCAGCTTTCATATTGTCCTCATTCCAAAAATAGAAAATCCACAAACAGGGGAAGATTTTAGACCGATTAGTTTATGTAATTCAATATATAAAATTTTACAAAAAATTTTACAAAACAGACTTTCTCACGTTTTACCTAAAATTATTTCAATAGAGCAATCAGGTTTCATGAAAATTAGATTGATAATGGAGAATATAAGTTTAGCTAAAGAATTGTGTAGAGATATAGGAACAAAAAAAAGAGGGCATAATGTTATAATTACACTAGATTTATCCAAAGCATTTGATAGAGTAGAATGGAATATTCTTTGGTTCATTATGAGAAAAATGGGATTCTCGGAAACATGGATTGATCTGGTTTACAGATGCATCTCTAATACCTGGGTTAGAATTATAACAAATGGAAAAGTAGGAGAAGAAATAAAACTGGTCAGAGGTCTAAGACAAGGAGACCCACTTTCACCAGTATTATTTAACATTTATTTAGAACTATTAATAGTTAATCTTAAAGATAAGATGGTAAAAGGCTTGATAGGTACATTCAGGCAACCAAAAAACACTCCACTAGTGAGTTGTTTAGCGTATGCAGATGATGTGATGATCTTCACCAATGGAGGGCATAGATCATTACAAAATCTGATGAACTTGTTAATTTGCTTAGAAGATGAAACAGGTCAAAAACTAAATAAACGAAAATGCCAATACATGATATCTTATAAAGCTCCTATAGCATTAGCTCATAAAATTAAAAAAGTCACTGGTTTCTCTCAAAAAAAGGGGAAATGATATATCTAGGCTGTCCAGTATATGAAGGCAAACTCAAGGTTGAGTACTTGGATTTTTTAATAGATAAATTAAAAAAGAAAATAGCAGGATGGAAGGAAGAATTCTTGAGTATGGGGGGAAGAATAACATTAATAAAACACGTCTTAGAAAGCTCATTAATGCATAATATCATGATTATGAAACTACCAAGTAAGCTAATTAAAAAGATTGAAAAGGAATTCGCTAATTTCTTATGGGGGAAAAAAGAGGGAAAATATAAACTGCATTGGAAAAAATGGAATGATTTATATCTTCCCATCCAAGAATCTAGACTGGGTTTCATTGATCTATCAGATTTAGCTAATTCATGGGCTAGTAAGAGATGGTGGAGACTAAAAGAAAATAATAGTTTATGGGCGAAATTCATGCGTGCGAAGTACTGTTTAAAAGATGATACTTATAAAGAAAAAAATAAAAGTAAGAGTTCACAGATTTGGGTTCAAATGCTCAAACAAAGAGATCTAGTGGAAAATTATTCAAAACTCGCTAAAGAAGGATGGAAATGGACATTAACACCAGAAGGAACATTTTCTCTCAAATCTGTTAAGAATGTTATTAGAAAAAGGCAAGTAGAGCAGAATTTATTTAAATGGACTTGGGAAAATGATAATTTTCAAAAAATCAAAACTTTTATGTGGAAAGTTCTTTCTAATATTGTTCCACTAGATAATAACTTAACAAAGAAAGGTATTCAGTTAGTTTCAAGATGCGAATGCTGTGCATCTGATATAGAAACACTGGATCATCTATTCTCAAATGGAAAGGTTGCAGCAGAAATATGGAGGAAACTAGGAACAGAGCTGAATATAAAATATGAACAGCTCGCAATAAAAACTAGACTTCAAAAATGGTGTAACATAAAATCTATAAATCCTACATAGAAATGGATTAAATGTAATGTTCCGCTAATAGTTATCTGGTGCATATGGAAGGCCAGAAATAAAAGTAGATTTGAAGGGTTTCGTATGAATGTTGAAGATATCTGGAAGGAGATAAAAGAAGAGACTAGAAAAATTTCGGAGATTTTTCCTTTAAAGAACCAAGGCAAGATCCTAGATAAAGATATTATGACTTTTTGGAATCTAAAAGAAAAGTTGCCAAAACACTTTAAAATAAAAGAATTAAAATGGGAAAAACCTCCGAAAGATAGAATGGCACTAAATACTGATGGCAGCTTTGACAGAGACATTGGAGCAGCATGAGGGGGGGGGGGGGGGGGGGGGTGGATTGATAAGGAACTCCAAAGGAGAGCTAATTTTAGCTTTCACAAGGAAGTTCCATGCTTCATCGGCACTACATGCTGAGATATTAGCATTAAGAGAAGGAGTTAGATTGTGTAAAAAATCTAATATTAAGAACATAGACATTCAAATAGATTCAAAAATCTTAGTTAATTTAATTAATAAACAAGTTTCATTATGGAGATATGAGGAGGAAATCGAGGAAATCCGGCAAATAACAAAAACTCTAGATTATACCATAAATCATATATATAGAGAGGTTAACACATTGGCAGATTGGTTATCCAAGGAAGGAAGATTAAGAGGAGATCAAGAGTTTAATGAGGATACTCTTCCAAAAAAACTAGTAGGATTCATAATATTGGACCGCAAAGAACTTCCTTATTTTAGAAGGTTCTCAGAATAACATTTATTTTTTATATCTCTACTATTTTTTTTCGGTTTTGTTGCTTCTAATATATGTAGGATTGTATTTCAAAAATCTCCCTGGTCCTGAGGGGTGATTAATGAAATCGAGGTGAATAATTAAAAGGAATAAACGGGTAAGAAATCTAAGCTTTAGACTGTCGGCTTGGGCTGTATTTCTTTTATATTTTACAGGTATTGAAGCTGAATATTTAACTCAAAAGGGGCATAAAGCTGGGTACACAGCACAAACACTTTGCTGTTTTTTTTGAGTTTGTTCTTTTGAGGTTCAAAATTGCTGGTTCGAGTCGGTTGTGGATGTCTGTTACTTAGGCTCGGTGGTCTGTTTCTTTTAGTTCCTTTTGATGGAAGTCTGTATTTATATTAGTAGAGTCCTAGTCAATGAGTATATGTATCTATGCATTATTACTAAAGGGTGAGTAGCAAAGGGAGCTTAAAGATAGCTGGGATTGATTTTTAAGAGGAAGCATGCTACGAAGAACAAAAGACACACTCTCTCTTGTACTGGGTAAAGGATAGGTAAGTAATGGATCTTCTATCCAATAAATCTTGATACTTTTGTTTTATGCAGGATATACTTTTATCATAAGTGGGAACGTCTAAAGAAATGGATATGAGAATAGACATATACAAATGATAAAGAAGGAGCAAGGACATCAATTTTATAGGTAGTTGCTCGATTTTTGATTCTGGATTCCTGAAGTTGCGTGGGAGCAGGCTGGTAGAAGTTATTTCAGGAAGACACTCCATAAAAAATTAAAGTATAAACATACTATGGGAAAGATTTACATAAAGATCAATATGAAGGGCATCTCTTACAGCTTTATCTATCAAAATAATTGAGAAGCTGCAGTTAATTAATGGATCAGAAAAAAAAAGAAGAATCATCATTTCAATTTGATTTAATCTTAAATAGATTATGAGTTAATAAAATTATGATTGTCTATTTTTTAGTTTTAAAAATTGGGTGTAAAAGGGAAATGGGTAGAAGTAGCTTGTACAAATGGTATTCCTCCGCCAAAAGAGAGGGTTCTAATTAATAAATAAAACCTTAAAAAAAAAGCTAGAGAAGTTCGGTCACTAAATCTGTCGCTATATTTGGAATTTAATTAGCTAGGAAAGTTACGTCGCTAAATCTGAATTTAATTAGCTAGGGAACTTCAATCGCTAAATCCGTTGACATATTCTAGATTTAATTAGCTTGGTAAGTTCCATCATTAAAATTTATCGCTATATTTAGGAAGTAATTGGCTAGACATGTTCTGTCGCTAAAGTTGGTCGCTATATTCAGTATGTAATTAGCTAGGAAAATTCCATCGCTAAATCCGTCGTTATATGTTTAGATGTAATTAGCTAAGGAAATTCCACCGTTAAAATCTGTCACTATCTTCTGGATGTAATTAGCTAGAGAATTCAATCGATGAATTCAGTTACTATATTTTGGATGTAATTAGCAAGGGATTTTCTGTCGATAAATTCATAAGTAAATTCCAAATTTTATTAGCTAGAAAAATTCTGTCGCTAAATTCGTCGCAATATTCAAGGTTTTATTAGCTAGGGAAAATCCATCGCTAAATTCTCAGATTTTCTTGAGCAAAATTTACGAAAATATTCCATTTCTAATCCATCGTGAAATTTCCCCGCTTTTCTTAAGCGGAATTTATGAAAATATTCCGTCGCTAATCCGTCGCTGATCTATTGCAAATTTTTATTTCAATAAAAAACATAAATCCCTTGTTATTCCCTAGCAAATCGCTCGTAATTTAGTTAGGTATTAATCCCTAGCTAAAATTACCTAGCTAAATGAACATTTTTTTTGCAGTGGATAATAGATAAATATATAGATAGATAGATAGATATGTAGTTAGATAAATATACAGATATACAGATAGATATATAGATAGATAGACAAATAGGCAGATAGACAAATAGACAGAAAGATTGATAGATAGACATACAGACAAATATATAGATTGATAGATAGATCGACTGATAGCCTAATAGATAGATAGAGAGATAGACAAATAGACAAATACACAGATGGACTGATAGATTGATAGACATATAGAGAGATAGATAGATAGACATATAGACATATATATAAATAGATAGATAGATATACAAATAGACAAATAGGCAAATAGTCATATTTATAGATTGGTAGATATGTAGATAGGTATAGAGGTAGATAGATAAATAAGTAGATAGGAAGATAGGTAGATTGAAAGATAAGAAGATAGGTAAAATGATACATAGACAAATATTAAGATAGATAGATAAATACATAGACAGATATATAGATAAATAGACATATAGACATATAGATAGATATATAGACCAATAGATAGAGAGATAAATAGATATACATATAGGCAAACAAATAGATAGATAGACATATAGATAGACAGATAGACATATAGACAGATAGATAGATAGAAAGATTAACACATAGATAGATAGATAGATAAATATATAGATATGTAGATAGATAGGTAAATATACAGATAGATAGATTTA
>JAREIK010008726.1:0-11045 GCA_029783825.1 Sapria himalayana | reverse complement strand
CGATTTCCTAGATCGTTGACCTCTTGTGGTTATTCCCTTGTTCAAAGAGCTATGATAGATAGGAGCTTGATAATGCACTGGACGGTATAGGTGTATGAATATATTCCCTTATTAACTACTATGTCTCCCTTAATGGAAACAAAGGAATACAATAATGTATCCGATTCTGACACCATCGTTCAAAACCAGAAGGACTTTCTTCCCAAGCCAAGAAGTTCTCACCTACAAGAAGGAAAAAACTACTAGTTTACTTTGATCTGTGCTACCTCTAATTCACATCCTGGAAGATGGAAGAAGGTTCACATTTTTATGGTTGCTTTACCTATTGGCGGAGGATGACTAACTCGAGGATGTTTACTTCATATAGGATATAGGGTTTTATATAAAGATATTAGCCCTATCCTGTCTCCCCTATGACTCCTAGCAAAGTCCGCAAACTTCATACTTTAGACCTTCCTCAAAACATTCCCCTTGTAGCCATTTACGTCTTCCTGTCAATCCTTATAGGTTTCCCGATACAAGTAGCCATGAGTAAATCACATTCAGTTCAGGGAATAGAACCGCGTAGATTCGATCACAGCCATGGAAGGCTTCAATCCTGGCTCAAAACCACAGTCCAAACCAATCCAATAAGGGTATTGTATTATCCAAGCCCTCCCACACCGTAGATCCTATGTTAACGAGAACTTCACCAATACGAATCAAACCATAAATCCACAATATACGAGGCTTAAAAACAAAACAAAAGTGGATGAATCCTTATGGTACCTTTCTTTTTCTTTTCCTTTATTTTATCTTCCAAGGGCCGGAAAAGATATTTCTTTCTATTTGTTAAAGTCGTTGCCCGAGTGATTAGACTGGTTTACTAATACGAAACCTGGAAATTGAACTGAAAGAAGCAACCAAGCCGGTCGCGAACACGTGGGAAGCAAACCCTCACTGGACTGAGAAAAGAAACTCGGCCTTCTGACAGCGGATAGGCCCGGTACTCAATATACGCAATTCCTCGCCCAAAAGATGGGATTTTCGCTAATGCGGATTCGCGAAGAAAGGACAGTAAACCGGCTTACTTTTTTGCTCCCAGTCAAACTTTCCTGGATTACTTCCTTGGTATTGGTGTACTGGCTTACTCACACTCTTTACCCATTGAGGCATTTAATCCGAGACTGATTCATCCTTCTGAGGTGCGAAGCGCAAGTTTGTTTCCAGTCCATTGAGACAGGGACTTATAATACGCCATTACTCGTTGCAGCATAAGTGGTCTTCGAAAGCGCCCCCTACTATTTAAGCAGGTCAAAAATCCAGTTTGTGTGCCATTAGTGGTAGAAGTAGATTAGACTCAGGGACCAAACAAGTTTGAGTGTGAGAAGCTCTTTCATCCGCATCTGGTGGAGGAAGTTTCTCTATGACAAGACAGGCTATACGCCGGGAAGGCAAACATGGGGAGGCTAATAGGATGGCACAATCCGGCAAACGAATGGAGACAAGCCAATAGGGACAGCACTTCAAGTGAAAGGCTGGCTTGCAGTACGAAGGTAGGAGACGTGGGAAAGGATGGAGTTGCCGTTTTTCAATTCCATTTTTAGCCGAGCGGAATTTAGAGTATCTTCGATCTTTTGTTCAATCTTTCGTATGTGGGATCTGTCCATGTAAGGTATGTTCGTCGGAATGCCATGCCCCCATTGAATTAGCAAGAATGCCGGCTCAATCAATCCCATGGATGTATTTATTAAAGCCAGCCTAGAGTTCATGAGTGGAGGGGTTCAGTCGAAGATGCCAAGAGGCGCTCACCCAGGTAGCTCAAGGCCCGTAGCCTTCCTTTAGTTCCAGAGTGAAGAATTAAGTTCCAATTCCAAGCTATCGGTTTAAGGTTGGCGGATAGGGGCAGCAGGGGGTTTGGGGAGACCGAGGGTGCACACTGCCTTGTGAACTTCCAACTCCTTATTAAGCGCTTTCGGGAAAGGAAGGATGCATTGGAGAGAAATAGGCATGGTGGCCTAGGCAGTTTAATCGGAAGATAGTTCCTAACTTAATGCTTTAAGTCGTCCGCTCTGAGAGTTAAGATCCGGTCTTTGCCATTCTTGATCCGCACGCTTTGGTGGACTCTTTTCACGCTAGTTCTGTGATCCGAGGGAACTCGTGAAGTTAGCCCTTACCTTTGGGTTCATCTTATGATCGAATCATCCTTCCCTTCGTTTATGGAAGAAAAACATTTTCATGCTGTCGTAGTGAGATGCCCCACTGCCTTCTATCATCCTAATCTTTTTATCGGTATAGGCTTCGAAAGCAATTTCCCACACAAAGGAGTAGCATTGACAAAGAAGGATGTAACCAACTAAAAAGACCTGCCCGAATGCGCGTAAGGAGCGGTTCCCCTTCCATTAGCATGAACCACAACTCTTGACAGAGGCGATCTCCAACATCAAAAAGACGAAAATGTTAAGACGCAATCCCCTTTTTTTACGCAGGTGCCAAGACCGAAATAAATGACACCTTTGTGTGGCTGATTAGTTCCTCGAGCCTACATCAGATACATAGTAGGAAAATCCCACACCAGACTCGAATTCAAACTAGCTGTAGGACAGCACCGTCCAATCCGACCTAATATCACCACCTTCTCATAGAGCATTGGTAACCAAAACGCTGAAGCTCTTCACTTTCGCGCGTGATTCTCCAATGATTATTATTATAAAAGGAGGATAGGATCTATGAGTTGTTCAAGAGAGACCCAGTCATATAAAGCGACCATCGACAGTACTCTAGCCATGACTTCATCCACCTACAGGTCCATTCGATAAAGTCCTTCATAGGACGATTCCATCCACACTAAGGAACAGTTGAATCGTAAACTCTCCAGACGGGAACTATTCTCCTGGTCCTGGAAAAATGCACTCGCCAGCAACTCTTAGAGAGCCAGACGGCCAAGCTCACTCTTGTCTACAAGGGTCCTTGGACTCGACTAAAAGACCACTTCGTCGATCAAAGGGAAAGGGAGAGGGGACATAATAGGGGCGCAGGGCAACGACGGTCATAAAGACAGGATGTCTTCAGAAAGATTATGACGTGTGCCGCTGTGATCGTGTGTAGTCGGTTTTTATCCCACTTTGTGAAAGAATCGATAGCTACTAAGATCAGATGTATTCATGTATAATTGGCCGCCTTCCTATGATATCTAGGCAATAGACTGCAAAGGGCCATGGTTTGGTTTGGTTATGAAGCTCCGCTCCGTCGGCGACGCGTAGATCCAATTCGCATGTACTTGGCACTTGTGGTGTGGCATCTTTGATAAAATGGATGCAATCCCTCTCCATCGTACAAGAGTAATAAAATATCCTACGTATCCTACGAAGTCTTTTTTTGGCAAGCCTGTGCCCATTCATGTGTGGACCGCAGACTCCTTCATGCACCTGGATTATCCTCTCTTTGCTTTGGCCTCCCTTGAATCTAGACATTTCATTGGTTTACTTTTTTATACAACCTATCCCCACAGATTACGGACTACATGGCTAGTCTCTTAATGGTCTGCCAATTTATCGGTCTAGCGTCGGGAGTGGTTGCTATGGGTACAGACTACAGCGGCAGATTCAAGCGCATGACAGTTGAACGTCTATAGTCCAGGGACAGCTGCTTCTATAAAAAAAGAAACTCTATTGTGGACTTACAAAACGGATTGAGAACTTGCCAGTACACGCTGAGTGAGCCTACGACCGACCAGCCTTTGTGATTGCTTATTCGAAGGCAGACTTGGACTCCTATTCTTAGAACGAAGTAGCCTTCAATGGTGAGGCCCGCTGGTCTAGTGGGGTGAGTGGGAAAGGGCTCCCTGCGCTTTTCGTTTAGAGGAGACCCACAGGGAACGAGCGAAAGGCTTATTAGGCTTCCCGGTATTCAAGTAGCTAGGGAGGGAGACATGGCTCAGGCTACTCCTGATCTTCTCTTGAATAGCCGTAGTCGTAGTCAAGTCTCCCAGGGATGATCTTTGTTGACTGCTGCTTTCCTTGGTTAAACTGCTTTGAGCTTGAACATGGGCAATTTCCTTTTTAGAAAGAGGAGTACCTGGGGTAGGTAACTAAATAGGGAATGTTCTCTACGGGTTAGGAGAAAGAGTGAGTTTAGTGAAGAAGATTAGGAAGGAATCTATAGAGAGCAATCAAATCCCCTAGCATGAGTCCTTGGGTGATTGCTTTTCATATCCCTCCTTTTTCTTTTTTGAAATATGAATTGCCGGTCAAAGCATCTTAGCATACGGCATCTCCGGGCTTAGCGTTTTAGGGTTACCTTTCTTCAAGGGAGTCTGCCTTCTAATCCTAGGATTAGAAGTAGGGAGAGCAGGTTTATAATCCAGCAGCAATGGCAAAGGAGGAAGCAGCAAATCATTCTCACGAATTAAGTGAGAATCCTACCGGTAGTTCTCTTTAAAATGAGATAGTCCTGACTTTACTGAAAGCTTAGTAAGGGAGTCATAGACTGATTTACTCATTCTGTAACATAGGAAAAGGGGATGGTTACTTTTCCCTCCAATTCCGGTAATCGACGAAGCGTGCTGGGAATACTTAAATGAGCCCTCGTCAGGCCGACGTAGAGGAGAGATCTTTGAACTCGTTCGAGATAGCCAGATAAGATCGGTAACGAAAAGAGGTTCGAGATGCGTTTTCATAGCTATGCTTCGTAGCCAAGCCAGGGATGAGTTACGGTTAACTGATTATTTGACTCTTTATCTTCCCTTGCTGTCTGGCTTACTTAAAAAAGAAATCTCATACCCCATACCAATCCTTCCTTTAGCTCTATCTGGAGATAAGGTAGGTTAGCTTATTTTAAAACCCTCCAACTAACTACTTGAACTCTATCTCGTGGGACTGAAATGAGGATAAAACCAGTCCATTACTACAAGGCTAGGATAGATGGTGCTCATAGGCTTACTCCTACAGTCAAGAGCAGGTTCGTCAGCACGCTTATAATAGGATCAAAGCAAAGATGGATTACACTAGTTTATTAAAACTCTATAGTAAAAGGAAATGAGAAGGTTAGCTGGTAAAGGGTTTGTTTCCTTCGACTCTATCACTCTAGCCGGGGATTAAAGAGTAGACTGACTACTGGCTGTAAGGGCGGGGAAGCTTTATCTTATAAAAAGCTTCTTTTCCCCCATGCTGCATGAATCGACCTGATCATCAGATGAAAATACTTGCGGATCTACTCCGTGACCGATGGCCCGTGCCCCATACCGACTGAAAAGAAAATAGAAAAGATTTCTCTTATTCCTTCAAGGCAGAAGCAGTGTGGCTTTCAAGGAAGCAGCCGTGTAAAAAATTGGCATATACTGTTTAGATTGAAGATTGAAGGACCAAAGGCGATCATAGAGTTAAGAAAACTATTGTATTGCTTAAGCGCTTCTCCTTTTTCATCCCTAATCCGATTGTTTATCAATTCCGCATTACCAAAACGGATTAGATGCTTGAACCCATGCTAGCCATGGATTCGATCCAGCAACTTTCCCCTATGGCTACCTCGTTATTAAGGAATCGGTTGTTAGTGAGCAGCCGCGTCTGGTGGATCAATCATTAACGGTAGAGCGAGCTACGCGCCTTTCTGACCCGACAACCCGGGCCCCTGAGCCAGGTTAACTATGCCTATAGTCCCTTTTTTATCGTGGAATGGACAGTAAGGGGCCCCCTCTTTTTCATCCTTCTAGTGAGTTAGATATGAGCCAGTCCCGAGCCAGTGTAGGGATCCAGCCAAAGGAGAGTTGCTTGCGGGGAAACGAGTCCAGTCTAAGTTCTAGCCGGGAGAGAAAGAAAATCCTGCCATGCCAGCCTCCCAGCAAGTGAGGTGAGAGACTAGTGAGAGGTAAGGATTCGAGCTGTTCCTATTCCCGGCCAGTGATAGGAGATCAAAGAGTCAGAGGATAACCATGAAGAACCAACCAAACCAATGAGAGGAGTCTGTTTAGGTATTGAGATAGTCCTCCTTCCGGGTTGACGTGACTATCTGTATCGAGTATACTCCCTTTACTCCTTCCTCTTTGAAGTTAATGGAGAGAGCAGTGCTTCCAGTTCCTTTAGCAAGACTGATATTTCCTTATAATGTGCTTTTGTCGCATGAATAGGAAGAGGTTGTTCCAGAAGTGGTTGCATATATAATAAGGGCTTGTGCACTGAAGAAAAAAGGAATAAGGAGCTGTTGAGTCAGATGTGGCATTATACTTTTTTCAAATAGGTTATTCTCGAAGTGGTCATTAGTAAGCCAAGGAACCGATTGACCCAAGGCAAAGAGTTCGTTCATGGTATAAGTCCTTTCCACTAAGAATGCCTACTTTCCTAAAACGAGGGCCGAAGGAAAAGAAGATAAGCCAATAGTATAGTATCCCGAATAAAGAAGAAAAGGGCACATTTACATTCCTCTTCTTCTCAAAGGGCTTGGAGAATAGGGGCAACTAGTGAAGATGCCGAGAATGGGATTACCGGTCTTAGTTAGAATCTGTTGCAAATGCATGTTAGGGAGGGAAGGATTGCACATTAGTCTGAGTCAGACCATGGCTTCTTTTATTCTTTGTACGAGCAGGGGATTCGAGAATCAGAAAGAGCCTCTCGAAGGTCTAAGTTGCGCTGTACTCTGGGCATCTTCAAACTCCTAGTGCGCAAGGCTACGTACCTATCTCCTTCTCACTGAAAGTATGTAGGTTCCCTAAAGGACCAGTGACTATCGGTAGAGTCCAAAACATCCCTCCCCCTATCGGTGGAGCTACTGCGTTCCTCCTAACCTCTCGTTCCTATCGGTTTAGCATAGCACTACATACCGTAACCGTAACAACAACTCATACGAGTGACTTCTTCCCCCCTCCTCCTCTCTAACTCCTAGCTCCTAGCCCCTAGCAGCTTCTAAGCTTCTAGCTCCTAACAAAAGGTAGTCTACTTTACTCTGAAAAAAATAAGGCTGACAACCAATGGCTAAGGCCTTCTATCGGCCTTTAACCCAAGTTCTAACACCAGGTCCGGTCTTAGGGTAGTTAAAACGGATAAAAGAACCTATGGAGTCTGTGTTCAGTGATTCCCCCCTAAGGGTATGAGTTCACTCAGCTTCACCTACTAAAAATAAGAAAGGAGAGAAGAGACAGGACTCTTTCAAGCAATAGCTAAGTGGAATCCTTTTTAGAATCCAGTTACATTGCTCCAGCACGGGTTAGGGGGTAAGCAAGGTGTTCCCTCCCCGGGGAAGAGCTTGAAGAGGGGTCCTTTCCTAGTCTTATCTATTTGTTCAGGTTGAGAGTTGAGAAATCACTGGTTCATAAAGGACTACGGTGATAAGAGAAACTGAAGACCGGTATGCTCTGGCCACCCCAAAGGTACACTAGAGAAATGTTGCACTAACGGCACAGAGAGGTTGTTTTCAAGACAAGACTTGGAGTTATGGTTAACTTGCTTGGTGGGTTCGTGTTCTTTGATAAAAACAGCATTTCGCTTTGCTCAGTCCTCTTTTGCTAGACTGGCTACCTATGCTCCTCTTTCTTGTACTATACACGTGTTACGCCTCGCCGTCCAAGATTATAGAATCAAACTGTCTTTTTCACCTCCAAAGGAAATTAAAGGAGATAAAGAGACGCGGACGACTTGACGATAGTATAGGTCGGATGTTTTCGTGAGCAGTAAGCAGCGGATCTCCCGGTGGTGGCCGCGTGTGCATTTTTTCAAGGCAAGGGGCGGCCTGATTCGACATTGTTTTGGACTCTGATCCGGTCTCGGTTGTTTTCGTTTACCAGCGCGTAGGTTAGTTCATATGACACGAGTCTTTCCTGGCCCTGTGAACATCTTTCTTAATGTATTAAAAGAGGGCCTCTCTAACCGTGGTGGGTGTCCACTAACGGCCATTCCTGGCTCGGCTCCGATAACGCAATTCCGGGAGGAGTCGGTAGTTGGGCACTGGATCCCTTCGGACCTGGAAAACGTGGTGACGCTGAGTCGGGTTTGGTGAACCAACTGGTCGCTCCTCTAGTTTAAGTCTCGTCCCTTTTTTTCTTTTCGTTGCCTAGGTTACACCTTCGGAAGACCCTTAAGGGAATTGTTCTCGACTTCCCTCAATCTTCACTTGACGCCACGCCTACCCCTTTCGTCATCAGGCGTGGAATTAACCAAGGGGAATCTCACGAACTCTTGAGTTTCAATCCTCCTGTCCGATCTTCTACTATCTCCTCCCTTGGATTCACTACATATAGGGTCTCTACATCTTCTTGGATTTCGTTCCCCCGTCATAAAAAGATCACAACCAAGGAGGTCTGCAAATTTAACATCTCAGTCAGAATAACATCTTTCCATTTCCATTCACAACAAATAGATATCGGTAGTTGTCCGGTCGTACCCAAACAATAATATTCCAGAGGAAAAGACACCTAAGATCAAATATTTCGAGCCGGCTTCCGTGGAAAATTCATACTTTCTTTTGAAGCTGCGATCACATAAAAACATAAACTTTGAGGCTCAATAGCTAAATACATGGCAATTGAATCATGAGCCGAGATCATAAAGAGCATACTGCGAGTAGGAAGTAGAATTAAGACAATGAATTCAAAAACATCAACCCTCTTTCCTATCTTTTTCGGAAGAATCGAAACACATAAAAATGGTACCAGCCGTACTTAATAATAGAATTATTTGGCAGAAAGATGTAAAATTGTCCCTCCTAAAAAGATTATTCCAGAATAAATGGGCAATAGTTAGGAGAGGTGCGCCAGCGGCGACAGAAGCAAGGTTATTAGATACCGCTCCGTGGGGAAAGCCCGGCCAGAACCACACGTGCAAGTTTCCCTGCATGTGGCTCGTCCGTGATAACTTCTTCGGATTTGCGTGAACTTGCGGACCGATCACTAAGCGGGGATCTAGCTAGTGAGCGAACCTTTCTTGTTTCGTAGATAAGGAATGGGCGCCACTATCCCAGCCCCGATCCAGCCAGGTTCTCTTGATCATGTCCCCTTTATCAAAGTTATACCTTGTCTTGGGGCGTCTTTGGCTTTACGAGAGAAAGCCCGCCGAAGAACAAATTCCGTCCCTTATCATCTTCCGGTGCGTCCGCAGAAGAGGAAAGACAATGTATCTTCGCAGCAGCGTAGCTTAGAGTGGGAGTGTAGCGACCAGAGAGGAAGCCAAACCGGCCTGGCCTCTTAAGCGCAGCTAAGCTAATATGCGCCGGAGAAAGCCAGGTGCGCTCGATTCGGCCCGGAGCCTTGCCATCTAGCTCATAAGAAAGAGGCTCTATAAATTGCCTATCCTGTGCTCAATAAGGTCCCCAGTTCCTTGGCAGCACCTCGATTTCGTTGTCTTACATGAGACTCAGGATCTTCCTAACTCCAAGGCACCTTTCGCCATATCTTCCGCCCGCCCATCCATACGCGGCGCCCTTTTCATTATCATCTACCGCCCTTTCTTTCCTCCCGGCTATTCACGCATGAATATTTTTATATGTATGCTCGACTTCGGGTTGCCAATGCTCTAACTCGAACTCTAAAGAGAGAAAACTCTAATTAGATCTAAGAGGTCGGAATTATGGCAGGATCAGTCACCTAGGCAAACCAACCCCCTCCAAGAAGAATTGTGCTTGCCCCGATCCTATAGAGCGAAAGAGCTCCTGGTGATCCCTAGGTGCAGCACCGTCGTTAATCCTCGCCGCGCCGCCGTTTCTAGGACCGACCGACGCTCTCTGCACAGGTACCTACGTAGTGTAGTGTCGGTCGCCAATTCAAATAGCGTTCGACTCATGTGCCTTCCAGAACCAGGGGTCTTCGAGCCTGCTGCGTACGATTCTTGCGGCGGCAAAACAAAGGATAAGACGTCCCCTGCTCGGTTCCCTCGGTCCAAACCCGGTCCGCATTAGGTTAGGGGGCCTCCTCCGCATCCCAAAGCGCGCTGCCCTCCTAGGCGCGCAACACTAGTAATCCAAGCCAACCCACATTACTGACTAACGGCGGATAATCATTCTTAGAGGTACTAAATACAACTCCATGAATGAGCAAAATGGATGTTGCATTAATGATAAAGATTCTCTGGGGAAACCGCTAAAAAAGATTAACAGTGGGATGGGATTAGATATAGATAGATATCTTCTTATGCTTTCATTTCCCCCGTATGGACACTTAGTACTTCCGTACGTTCTTCCGCAGGCAGGCTGCACTCTAGGCGGTGGCAAAGCTCCAAAACAAGGTAAGGACAGGAAAGCCTTCTTATTCCCCCCCTTGAGCTCGTCCATTCAAAACATCTACCGCCAGGACCTCAGTTTGCTTTGTATGGCAAAAAGAATCTCGATTCCTTTTTCTACTTGTGGCAGCCGTGGATGATCAGATTAGGGTCCCTTAATATCTTCGAGCAGAGGGAAAGAAAGAAAGAGTGAAAGAGGTTAACGAACTCTTAAGAGATTGCCCTTGAGCTTGAACCCTCATTCAATCTAGATCTACATCCCCGCTAACTCCCGTTAGCTCTCGAACTACCAGCGCCCGCCTCCTTCAATCTCTTCGTGCGGGCAAGCAAGAAAGACTTTCCTCTTCCACGGAGATCAATTTTCCATTATTGCCACCTTTAGTCCACCCGGCATAGAGAGAACGAAACTCAAACAAAAATAAAAAATATAAGTAGTCTATTGCAGCCTCGCGGTAAAGGGTCCCACCCTTTATAATGGCTCTCATGGCTTTGAAGCCACCGAGAATAAAAAAAGTACATTTTCCTATCTTAACCATAGCTTTCGTTGCTCCCTACCTTTTCATGCATGATGAAACTATCAACTGGCGAATAACATGTGTACCTATATCCAACTCCGATAGGGGAAAATAACACGACTGGAGTTCATAAAAGCTGAGGTTTCTAAAGCTGATAACCAATCTGGGACTCTTTCTTCAAAGTATAAACCCGGCTTGTATGATACAAAGGAAGTCAGCTGCTCTACACTTTCGACATGCAAAAATGAACACATTGCAGGTTCAAAAGAAGAAAAGAAGAAGATCAGGCGATTGATAAAGCAATCAAACTCATAGGTGCGGAAAACAAGCTGTATTGCTAAAGGCAGGCAGC